>JAEIFV010000485.1:0-244170 GCA_018904265.1 Lordiphosa collinella
CACAAATGGAAACGGTTCGGTTCGGTTCGGTTCACTTCACTGACAAGTCTTAAGACTTACAAATTTTACAAATCCAGCAATTGTCCACCGATCTCTTAATATGCCTGTCGTAAGTCAACATTTCTTCTTTGATTTGTTTTTGAATCACATCGAGCTGTAGAGCTTCTTCCAACTTTAGACAGGAGTACAGCTATTAAAGTGAAATCATTCAACTATTCTGTTCAAAAGTTTTCCCTAGGAACTCAAAGTCACATATTCAATTTTGCTTTTGCACCAAGGGTAAGCAAAGCACAAACGTTTTGCATACTTTTTGAGAACATCTAAAAACCAGAACTAATAGTTTATAATATGTTTAAACCCAGATATAAGGACATTTCTGAATGTTAGACTTTCGAATGGGCTTAAGGGGTTCAGATTCGGTGGAATTAGGGGCGGTCCTAGAACAAAAAGAGGTTTTTGACATCATTTTGGATATGCCGCAACTTCAAAAGTACGAAAAAATGACTTTCCGAGCAGATTTCAAGGTTAGTTGCGACGACATACTCAAGAAATAGGGTGAAATTAAGGGCGATCCAAGAAAATAATCGAGTTTTTGAAACGGTTTCGGACTGCATTACCTTCGATAATTCGGAAAAAATACCTTTCAGCGTAGACTTGAGGCCAAACTGGGACTTTATACTTAAGAAAGGTTTTAAGGCTTGAGACTCTACGAAATTAAAGACAATCCTTAGATAGAAATGCGATTTTGGCAACTTTTCGGAATGACTTACCTACAATAGTGTGGGAAAAAGTAATTTTCCTAACAGATTTAATCAAAATTCGGAACGCTATCCTTAAGTACAGGCTTTAAGGGGTTGAGATTCGAAGGAATTAAGGACGATCCTAAGAAAAAGATTATGTGATTTTTTTTCAACTTATCTCAATTTCAAAAGTCCATCAAAATATCGGATTGTTATACTTAAGGATGGGCTTTGAGAATTGTCAGATTTTCGGAATCAATGAATGTAAATTTCGTTGCGAATTCCTTTCCGCGCAGATTTAAGGGAAGATTGGGAAAAACTGGCTTTCATTAAAATTATTATAGATTAAGACTGAACTACTGAACCGAACCGAAACCGCGGTTCAATTGGCTTCAAAAACCATGTAATAAACCGAACCGGTGGCTTAAAAACTGTGTAAACCACTAAACCGAACCAGTCCTTATTTCCGATAGGTTTGCATCCCTGGTCTAAGCAACTGTCAACTCAGTCGATGCTGTTAGAAGATGATAAAATCTTGAAAATTGTTTGATTTAGTCGCTTCTCTATTAATAATTTACTTTATTATTTGAAATCCTTAGGTAAACCTTTAAATCAAGGAGATATATTTTGCCATCTCCTGCACTTTGAATCAAGGATCTAAAAACATAGTCCATCATGCCAAAAAAGTTATTCTTTTTCCTCAGTCCTTGATTAAAAATCAGGGCAGCAAGCCGGTGCAGAGCGGTTCGGGGACTTTGAACCATGAATCAAACCGTTTTAATTTTAGATTCCGCGAATCAGAGCACGAGAAGATAGAAGAAGGTTCAGTTGAAAAAGTTACTTTAGTCATCTATTTCACCGATTTAAGAATCTATGAACCAAAGTTCAAACCAAAACCTATGCTGCGAATAATCAACACTCGGAACACTCGGTACCCACCCAACATTTAGAATCAAACTAGATGAGTTTTAAAAGAGATTACTCTTATGTGCGATTAAAAGAAGACTAGAAAATTAATCATGCAAATGCCTAAATTGTGATTCATTGAAAATTCATTAACAAAATGTAGAGCAATCGCCAATTGATCATGCAGGGGATTGCAATGTGACTATTTAGCAGAGCTCGCAAAAAACTCTCAACACTTTTAGCGTGTCAACAAAAAACAGTTAGGTTACGGACACAACGAAACAAAGCAAGCGAAAGACAGTTTCAGTTCTGTTTTTGTTCATTTCTGTTGCTCTCAGAGCAAAGACACTTTTTTTCGTTCCTGTTTCTCTCCTGTCTTTCACTGCCACTTTTGCCGAGAGCAAACTTCCAAACTGTCTTTTGCGTATTTCTATGTGGTTGTGTGTTGCGCTCATGTGTGTCTTTGTAAGGGTTCGCGACCTTTGGTCGCTTTGAAGACAGTTGTTTAGTGAGCGCTTGCTCAAAACAGTTGCTGTCGGAGGTTGTCGGATGACCGACTCGTTTGTTTTGCTCAACCGAACACACGTAACAGAAAACAAATGACGTGCGAGAAAAAGTGTTCCGCTCAGTGAGAGACAGTTTGTGCTGCGTTTGGTTCTGTTTTTTCACTGAGGCGGGTAACAGTTTTTTGCGAGCTATGCTATTTAGTAATATTTCGACCCGCTAGACGATGCAAAACTGTTTGTCATATCTATTTTCTAATTCGAACGGTACCTCTGCTTACAAATTTCAATGCATATGTCAAGTTCTGCATTTCTGCTCATTTGAGTCAGTTAAGTAATGAAGAGAAGTTCAGCCAGAAGTTCTTCAATTACCAAATTGATGGAAGAGCTTATCTCTGTCATGTTGAAAAACAGAAAACCCCACAGTTACTCCATAATGACCGAAGAGTTATCAGACTTATAAAAACTTTCTCTCGCCTGTATTGCTGATTTGGTAAAATTTAATAAGGACATGCAGCAAAATGAAAATAAACTCAGGCAATTTGTACGTATTTTGAGTTGACATATCAATTTGGTGATAAATTATACAAGTTTTCGGAAACAATTAACAGCAAAAACAGGTGGAGAAGGCCCAACACAATTTATTAATTTATAGCTTGAAGGGGGACTCGCACTAAGCCAAGCGCCGAAAAGTGACTGAATTGTTTGAATAGATAAGTTTCAGTTTGTTTCGGTGGACACGTTCGACATCATGGAAATGTCCATAAACAATATGTTAATAAACTTATTTCAATAATATTCTAAAATTCAAAATTTCTTTTTTTTGGTAAACAAAGGATTGGAAGTATGACTCGAAAAAGACTCACATATGATTGTAAGTATGACTCGAAAATGAGTCAAAATTGATGAGAAAAACGGGTTAAAAACGACTCTTCAAGAAGAGTCGCGGCTAGGGTACCACTTTTCCCGACAAAAGTACAATTTTTGACCAGAAAAAGAGCGCATTTATGAATATTTTTATCTGACCAAGGACTCGAAAAAGACTCGAATATGATTAAAAATTCTAAAAAATGTTTACGAGGGGGAATCTAATTTGAAATTACAATACTTTCACAGGAGTATAGAGTAGTTTTGTTTTTGAAAGGTTTCATCTGGCTGAATTTAAATGTATTTTCTGGTTATCTGGTTCGAATGGTTTTAATTTTCAAAAGCACTGTTTTGGTCATTGTTTTGGTCACTGTTTCCGTCACAGCTTTTGGTCAATGTTTCGGTTTGGATACTGCTTTGGTCACTTCTTCAGACACTGTTTTGGTTACCGTTTTCGTCACTGTTTTAGTGACTGGTTTGTTCACTGTTTTGGTCACAGCTTTGGTCACTGTTTTGGTATCGGTTTTGGTCACTTTTTTGGTCTGTTTTAGTCACTGTTTTAGTCACTATTTTGGTCATTATTTTTGTCACTGTTTTAGTTACTGTTTTAGGTTTTGTCTTAGTCACTATTTCTATCACTGTTTTGGTACCTGTTTCTGTAACTTTTTCGGTCTCAGCTTTGGTCACAGTTTTAGTCACAGTTTTGGTCAATGTTTCGGTTTGAATACTGCTTTGGTCACTTCTTCAGACTCTGTTTTGGTTACCGTTTTCTTCACTATTTTAATGACTGATTTGGTCATTGTTTTGATCACTGTTTCGGTCACAGCTTTGGTCAATGTTTCGGTTTGGATACTGCTTTGATCACTTCTTCAGACACAGTTTTGGTCACCGTTTTTGTCACTGGTTTTGTGACTGTTTTGGTCACTGTTTTGGTCACTATTTCGGTCACTATTTTGGGCACTGTTTTGGTCATTGTTTTGGTCACTGTTTTAGTCATTGTTTTAGTCATTGTTTTAGTCACTGTTTTAGTCACTGTTTTAGTCATTGTTTTGTAATGTTTTAACTTGTTTAAGTCACTATTTTGTCAACTTTTTTTTTGGTCACTGTTTTTTTGGTCACTGTTTTAGACACTGTCTTAGTCACTGTTTTGGTCACTGTTTTTGTCACTGTTTTAGTCACTGTTTTAGTCATTGTTTTAGTCACTATTTCTGTAAATGTTTTGGTTACTGTTTCAGTAACTGTTTCGGTCGCAGCTTTGGTCACTGTTTTAGTCACAGTTTTGGTCACTGTTTTTGTTACTGTTGTAGTCACTGTTTTAGTCACAGTGTCACTGTTTTGGTGACTTTTTCGGTCAGTGTTTTGGTCACTGTCTAGGTCACCGCTAATCCACCACCTCCACACACCCTCTCACAGCCCACCTGCTCCTAAGGCTGTCTTGCAAAGACCAAAGCTGCTGACTTTGCAAAGTCAAAAGCGTAGCCAAAGAAATCTTTCGCAAAGATAAGCGCTTTCTGGATTTGCCCTCAGTCGACCGTCCGTAAAAGAGCTTCGCTCTAAAACTATGTAGTAAAATTTTCTAAGTAAATCAGAAAGGTTAACTGATAAGGTTCAAATGCAATAGCATACCGGTCATGAGGCTTGATCTTCAATGGCCTTGAACTGTGGTGGCTACAAACGAGAATGTGAGTAAAGATCAAGTCAGTTAGAAACATACTAAACATACAAATGCGACATCAACAAAAGGAAAAGCTTTTCGTAGAGTATTCTCAAGCCGTACAAAATTCCTTTAAAAATATGAATAAAATTTTCTTTTGCCTGGAATAACTATAGTACTTGTCTCTCTCTCCCGCCTCTTGCGTTGGCGTCGTGAATGGTCGAGACGTCTGAGTCTGGGTCTGGACACTGGGACTGGGCAACTTAAGCGTTGCCAGACATTGTGGCTTTCGTCGCTGCGTTCCATTATGGTCATGTGTGTGACTGGCGCCAAGGCTGCTTAAGTAGCCGTTGTGCCTTTTGTTCGCGTTCTGCACTTGACGCCTGGCGTCTGGCCATGAGCATCGAATTTCGCAGTAGAGTCGCAACAGGAAGGGATGAACATATTTTGTAAAATCTTCAAATCTCTGTCGTCGCTTTGGCTACTTCAACGCCCAAACTTCGGTCTCTCTCTCTCACTCTTCTGTTGAAGTGATTCATGCCCATTGGCGGTTGGGCCCACAAAAAAAAAAAACACACACACACAAACACACAACAAGAAGGCGGCTCCAAAATAACAGCGATGAGTAGTTTCTTCAAGATCCTTTTGTATGTTAATCGCTTGGGCCCCAACAACAAACCGCCTCTGTCTGATTGTATGTCGAATGTGCGAGTGTGTGTGTGTGTGTGTGTGTGTTTGTCTCATTCTGTGTGCTCCTCCTTCTTCTGGCTGCTGCTGCAGATACCGATTCTTGGACTTGGTTTTTTAATGGCATTTAATTACCTTTTGCACGGAGCTCTGCTTATCTGCTTTTTGGGTCGGCTGGACCACCTCAAATTGAGTCCTTTGCCTTTGGCTATCTGCTGGGTCCATCAAGTTTTGCCGGCGCTACTTTCACTACCACACAAAATCCATTATCAGCTGCACTTCATTTATCAACTCTCGACTCATTTATAACAGCTCAAAACCTTTGCCAACTTCCTTGTGACGTCTCCGGGCGGCTGTCTAGTGACCACATGCCACGTTTCTGCCTCTTGCCTTCAAATGCTGGCTCACAGCAGGATCGTGATCCTTTTTTTTTTGCATTACTGTTGTCCCTTACACGCAACGGGGGCGTTAGTTAATTGTCCTTGGATGTAGGCGAGTTATATGCAGAATATGTCGGCAGGAAGAAAACGAAGTCTAAGGAATTTGAAGTAAGGGACACAAAATGATGTGAAGTTTGTACCGGGATCCAAGGTTTTCGAGAAAGTAATCAAATTAACTGGGGCAAATGAATGATCGAGTGCACATCCAAATTGAAACGATATTTCTGAAGTTGATTCTATATAACAAAGGATAGGTGCGGAGGTTTAAGTGGAATGTCCGCTCCGATTTTAGGTAAAACTTTTTATGGAACCAACTAGCTTTGATATACTGACTTAACTGCCCCTCTCTCTATGTTGTTGAATTCTATTCTGGTTCAAATTCGGTTCCTAACTCTGTTGGTTGAAAAGTGTTGTTTTTTTTTTTAAATTCTTATCTGAAAACTCGCAATTGCCTTGAAAACTTTTTTTATTTATTGTATTACAAAAGGTTCAAGTAAATAAAAGTAAATAATTTTTTTCTTTCGATACGAGGGCTGTTCAAAAAGTAATGAGACTTCAAAGTTGGTGGTGAAAAAAAGGTGTCGTCACGGCGGCCACGATTCCGGGTCTCCGGAGCGTCCGAAATGAAAAAAAACGGGGTTATAATCAGTATAGATGTAACTCTCGGCTGAACCTCAAACTTAATTTTGTGATTTTTTTTTGACAAAATGGCGGCCATTCAAAAAAAAAAATTTCAATTTCGGGCTTTTTTTGTAGTTTAGTGTAAAAAAAAATAGTAAAAAATTTTTTAAAATTATGGTCGAGGTTCACCCAGAGAATGGTGACAATTCTGCGTCGATTCCACTTTGTTTCATGAAAATCGGTTCAGTTGAACTGGAGATATCATGGCCGCCAGTTCGAAAAACGTGGTTTTCGAGATAAACGCGTTTAAAGTTTGAAGTAATTTTGGAAAAAATCAAAAATGTTTAAAGCAGTTTTTAAAGAGCTGACAATTCTCCGTCGAATTCCTTTGTTTCATCAAAAAAAAAACTAGCTAGGTCAAAATACGAGGGTTTCAAAAAATTGCTTCTTAGTTTGCAGTTGCTTGGGAATTTAGGTCACATTGGGTCACTAAAAGGGACTATATCTCCTAAACTAATTCGAGTTTTCGAAAATCCTTTTGGGGGATATTTTTGAAGCTAATATGCAAAAAATACAAAAGTCGAAAAAAAGGTTCTATTGGACATGGTTTGGAGGCCTTTACTGAAACTGTATGCTTAATGCTTGGAATTCGGGTTATGTTGACAACATTGAGCATTTAACTGGTTCAAAAACGGTTCAGAACCAGTTTGAGCCAGAACAACTGAGAAAAACGATTTTCAACCGGCTTTAACTTGATTAAAATCAACACAGTTGAGAGGCCCAAGCGACGCCGGTTTTATGGCTAGAATTCATTCTACCAATATCTATAGACCAAGGTTCATGGCTGTCAAAAGTCTGATCTGAGTAACCTTGATAGAAAATCAAGTACAAAGACTGCAAGCTGATCCGGAATCGAACCTCTCAGAGCCGGCTTAGTTCGGATATTTACGGCTTACTAGAACTTAAACTTATAAAATGAGAACATTTTTAAAAAGGGTTCTAAAACAAACTGAACTTAGCGAACCGAAAAGCGTACAAGAAAATGGTTCATTTCATCGACGAGTTAGATAATTTTTAAAGCAGGGCTTCAAACTAGTTCAGATTCAAAACACTCCGGAGTCCGAGTCTCCGGAATGAGAAGTCCGAACCGAACCAATACTGGAGAATGTTTATTTTTACTGCCCGAGACCGAACTTAAGCCGAGCACAAAAAATTTATAATGGTTCGATGGAAGTAAATGTTTATATTATATACGCGTGATTTGAAACATGTGGCAACGCCGAAAATGCTTAGTAAGGTTTGCCGTTTCATCATGAATAAACTAACAATCGAAAAGCGATAGCAAATCCTCGAATTTTATTATCAAACTTTATAATTACGTCCATTTTATGGTCGTCAAAATCTACCCACCGAACAGGCTTTTCAAGCTATTGTGACCAAATTTTTCAACAGTTTCACTTTTTTGGACCTTAGTCCACCATCTCGAGAAGAATATTGCAGCTGTATCGGCCAGTGTCAATGAAGATATCGATATGTTAATCGTCGCTGTTTTCAACAATATGGCTTGAGTTTTTCGCAAACCTGGAAGATTTTTCTTAAGAACATAATGAAACCATACAAAATACAGCTGGTACCAAAAATGAAGCCATGTTACCTTTCACAACTTCTTTTGTTTGCTGAATGGGCCTTAGAAAAGTTAATCGACTCGGTACAATATGAATGAATTTGACTTTGTTGACATATGGTCTCAACAAGCAGGTGCCACATACCGTGGCATACCGTGGACCTTTTTGAGAGGCGAGCTGAGCAATTAATCTCAAGATGATTTGATTTAGTTGGGCTACTGGAGGTTTGTCGTAGGCGGGACAATACAGCCACATATGCAGCCCTGGAAGACATTACAATTGCCATTGCACATTGGGCCAGATTTCAGTTTGGGCGGCATAAATTCAAAATTTTTAAGGAAACAAATCGTGATTTTTCTCAAATATTCGTAAAGAACATACATTAGGCATATTAAATCCACTATAGCTCTAAAGAGAAACTCTTTAGAGAATCTATGATGAACTATTACACCTTTAATGCCAGAGGCTCTTGAACAACTTGGCTAGCTCATTGAATTTAGTACTGGTTCAACAATTTTTGACTGACAACCTAACAGAAAAATCGAAGAATTGTTTATGTGAGAATGGATGACAATCAAATAAATGCGTTAACATTAATGTTTGCGGTTTTGCCTGACGATGAACTGGATGATCCAGCTCCAAGGAGAAGATGACATTAGAAAAAGCGTTCCTTATGGAGTCGAAATTGGCTTTTGCGTCGCTGTGAAGGCAGGGACATGGCGCAACTTGTCTCACGCGAGCTCCAGTACGAGGACGACGAAACCTTCAGAAATTGTAATCAAAGAAACAATTCTACTTTCCACAAATTGCATGAGTTTGTGAGACCTAAAATTGAAAAAGAGGGTACATTCTTAAGAGGATATATTCCCTTACAAGCATTGTATACATTGCTACAGTTTTATTCTTTCAGCCACCTTTCTACCGGAGACTCATTTGCGTCCCTATCTGTTGCATTCAGGTACGTAGTAGCCTTGCGCCAAAATTCGAGGTCATGTGGAACTTTCATTTTTGTCTCGGTGCTCTACGTTTCTAGAGCAGAAGATCTTCTAAACTTCCATTCTATAAACAAACATATTGCATTTCGAGCCAGAAGGAATGATGGATCATTTTATTTCAACGTTAAAAATTCCGTTTACGGCAATTCCACGCTATTCAAAGGCTTTCAAGAAAATATTCCTAAATTCCCGGATGACGCAGTTTTACCTGGCGGTACAATAAATGTGCCATTTGTTATAGTTGCCGATGACGCATTTAAATTAACTACTTGAATGATAAAGCCACATCGACAAAGGACTAGTAACAAGGTATTTAACTACAGGCCGTGCTAGACGTGTAGTTGAGAATTAACTTGGCGTTTTAGTAAACAGACTTAGAAGTCTGTTGACAACAATTGATCTCAGTTCTCAATTGATTCAGAAATGTAGATATGTTATATTACTACCATGCAGATTCTGCATTTTTTGGGAAATGGCAACGCCATAAACTTGACAGCTGTGGTTCAGCAGAGTTACTTTTATTAAATAGAATCAGTCCTATTTCATCATATTTGTCTAAAGCAGGGACAGGCACATTCCTATCTCGTGTGCATACAAAAATTCTCTAAGCAGCGCTGCTCTGACACACACATAGTATAAGCTGTACAAGCGCAGCTGCGTTGCTTGCTTTCCTACGCCGCAACGCAGTCGTTGCTACTGCTCAACTTTAAGGGGGTCTTCTCATTGAGCAACTTTTTTTTTTTCGACTTTTTTTTTTTGCATTTATTTATAGCTTGGATATTCAAAAATATCCCCCAAAAAGGATTTTCGAAAACTCGAATTAGTTTAGGAGATATAGTCCTTTTAGTGACCCAATGTGACCCTAAATTCCCAAGCAACTGCAAACTTAAAGCGCGTTTATCTCGAAACCACGTTTTTCGAACTGGCGGCCATGATATCTCCAGTTCAACTGAACCGATTTTCATGAAACAAAGTGGAATCGACGCAGAATTGTCACCATTCTCGGGTGAACCTCGACCATAATTTTAAAAAATTTTTTACTATTTTTTTTTACACTAAACTACAAAAAAAAAAGCCCGAAATTGAAATTTTTTTTTTTGAATGGCCGCCATTTTGTCAAAAAAAATCACAAAATTAAGTTTGAGGTTCAGCCGAGAATTACATCTATACTGATTATAACCCCGTTTTTTTTTTTCATTTCGGACGCTCCGGAGACCCGGAATCGTGGCCGCCGTGACGACACCTTTTTTTTCACCACCAACTTTGAAGTCTCATTACTTTTTGAACAGCCCTCGTATCGAGGCAAAAAAAATTTTTTTATTTACTTTGAACCTTTTGTAATACAATAAATAAAAAAAATTTTCAATTATTCTTTGCGTTTTCAAATAAGAATTTTTTTAAAAAGGGTCCAAAAAACGGGTTTTGAATGAGAAGACCCCCTTAAGCTTGTGTCAATTTATCACCTGTAAGTAAAAATTGAATCTAAAATATGGAAATTAAAGCTAAAGGTATGTAGAATGTGAGTGTTGAAACGAAATGTGTGTTCTTCTTGTTAAATGTTTTTTCTGTTTACCGATTTGTTATGTCCTTATATAGAAAAACTTAACCAATGGGCCCGCGAATTGTTTAGTATAAACTAACTTTCTGACAATTTCTGACAAAAAGTAAATATGTAGTGTTTTACCTTAAAGTGTATTTCTCATCGTGTTATTAATGGAATAAATGATATTTGCAGGAGAGTTTTAGTTCAGCCATGCAACGCAGTTAAATGTATGGAATGAAAACAACCTAAATGCCCGTGCAATTTCAAGCTGGATTTTTGAGCAGCTTAAGAAGCATGCAGTGAGCACGGATAAGAGAAATAAAAACAGTCACAAAAATTAATAACTTTAAGGTTTATTCGAAAAAAAAGGTTGCAAATAACGCTTGAAATGTTCGAACATTCAAGGCCAAAAAAATTTTTTTTTCCTTGATTCTGTTTCCGGCCCTAAACGCATTCATACTTACAAATTTCCCGTTTTCCGTCTTGCTTTCTGATAATAGTTACTCCCAGAAAGCTGCTAAACATCAATTCACCTTTATTTAGAAGACCCCACTTTGGAGGCCATGACACGTTTTAAATTTTGTATTTTTTGTTATGAATAGTAAAACCAAATACAAAAAACAGAATTACAACTATTTTCCCGATTTCTTTCCATAAGTTTTAAAAACCAGGTAAAACTCTGCCGCCTACACCAGGAGAGGGCCTTAATCTAAAGTGGGCGTGGTCAGGCGCGGATGTAGGATTCGCACTTTTTCCGCAGGAGCCATGTGGCTTCGTTTATTATTGAAATATTCTTTGGCACCTGCTATTTGGCTTCCCGCTCTTTTTTTCCCTCGTGGGTTTCAAAGCCTGTACCAAAATTGGCAACGCAAAGTTTCGATTTGCGAAATAAAATGCAACCGATTTGCACCAACAAAACGGTGCAAATGGGGGGAGGTTGTAAGCCAGAAAAATTTGTATACTCGCTGAGTACGAATCAATTTGGCACCGTTTGAATCATTTACACTCCTATGGAGTTAATCAAGGGGTTAATCAGTTTGTGCAATTATTTGTAACAGGCCGAGGGAAGGTTCTCCGACAGCCCCAAGGCTGAAAAGACACACAAGAATCAGGCCACAAAGCGCAGTGCGCTATCTTGTAATTATTATATCATGGTGGAAATAGGCTATAGGATTCCAACGCTCTAAGAAGGCTCTGAAATAAGCATTAAATTGAATCAACTTTTGTCAACCACTGAGAAAAAACCCTTCACAATTATTTAACATTTTGAACTTAATACTTCTACTATTGGAACTGTATTTTATTCGTCAAAATGGAAATATTAGCTACCAGCCTGGGCGTTATTCTTTCTGCTGCCATGATAGTTGCGTTTTTGGCTATACAGTGTGGTCACGCTCGCTTTGAAGATTTCATCAGGCAGATTCAAGTGGAATTTACTAAATATCGTCCATTGCCCACTACTTGGCACGAAGTATACTTGACTCTTTACTTGATCCTAAGTATGGCGGTGTTCTATTTCCTCTACAAGGAGCGCGAACGTCGACGTATCAGGAATTTGGCGCTAGTGGCAGAACAGCAACAATTTCAGGATCTATTCCAACAGGAGGAGGAATTTATGAATGAATTAATCGCTCAAGGCATAGTTCAGAGGGAGATGCTGGATAATCTAAATTTGTTACAGCGTCTATAATTAATGCCTGTCTATATATATACATATCGACACACATACAGACGACAATCAGACGAAAAACATTTGTATGAAACTGATGCCCCCCTCAACCTACTTAATTGCCTCACCCGAGTTTTGAACGTGCTTCATTAACATTATACTACAGCAACGCCACTACAAACATCGTCATCATCAGCCACACAATCCACGGTCTGCAGTCGTTTCAGTTTGATACATATTGTACATGATTTGGATTAAAAACTTCCACTTTAATATCTGTCCCTCTCTAGTTCTCTTTTTGTCAGTTTTCGCAGTTCTTTCTAGGATTTGTATGTTTAGAACAGAGGCAGACAAGAAATACATTCACATTTTTGCATTGGTGTGTGCGAGAGCAGCGCAAAAATTGGTCTCAATTTCAGTAGCAACGACTGCGTCACGAACACGTAACGCAGCGGCGATTGTACAGCTTATACTGTGTGTGTGGAAGCAGCGCTGCTTTGAGATTTTTCGTATGCACACGAGATAGCAATGTGCCTGTCCCTGGTTTAGAAATTCGTTAGCACAAATGATTAGTCGCTTTGTTTAAAATCATTTAGAGGGACACAGTTTTACTTGACTTTGATGATGCATAAGACGGTCAGTTTCTAGAGTGAGCTCTCCCTGGGAAGACTTTAACTGGTCTGCAATGTTGTTGCGCAGCATGTGTGATCTATTTTTAGAGCTGGTAGTCTCAAGTCGGAAAAGTCCCGGAGGAAATTTCCTAGACTTTGAAAGCACAGCCGAAAAGCCTTGAAATTACAAATTTTCAGTGCTGGGCATAAGTTCGTATCTAATGATTAAGGAGCGGTTCTTAAATCAGATTTAAGAATCGGCTTTCTGCTCTCAGTTTTTAAAATTTCCTCACATAGAACTTGAACTACACTTATACCTCGTTTAACGACCTTAACTGGGATCGAAAAATATGGCCCTTTAGTAAAAAGACGCTACGTAAATCAAAAATGTTCATTTATTTAAATGAAAATGTTCCCCAACTGTTTCCCACTTAAACAAAAAACCTATAATTCATATGAATATAAAAACAACTGTTTTTTTATGTTTAAGAATAGTTTTTAGAGTAAAGATTTTTGAACTAAACTTGAACCAATAGACTTTAAAATTCTCATTTTTTTGGCATGCAACATTCAGTGGCGAGCAAAAGTAAGTGCATGTTCACGACACTGACTTTCGTCATCCTTAAAATCAAAACCATTTTAGCCAATCCAAAAATCTTTTTTATTATATTTTTATTATTTTATTCTTAAGCTATGTACTCAGACAAACTAAATCTAGACCTTGCTAAAAATACAACTTTTTACGCTGGAGTCCCAGCTAAGGGTACAGTGTGACTGTTCAACGCCAAAATACCCTTCATTAGTAAAATACCACCAAATGTCAAACGGTCTTATTGCACAGTGTTTGCTTACCAAATGTGATTTGATTACAATTAAATTGATTTAAGTAATAAAAGTGCAAATGCAGGAGTATTTGGATGATATTTGGAGGACAGAAGTCATGGGCAAACCCTTAGTTGTGTTTTATTTTGTTTTTGCTGCAGACTGCAGCCATTGTTGAATTCATTTAGTAACTTGCTAAATAATTACAAACCATTTTTTTTGCTTCTACCTAGCTAAACCAATAGCTAAAGCTATCAGCTTTTAGCCAGTCAAGGTTGCGGCGCCACGCATTTTTAGCTGGGTATGAGCTAAGGCATTTAGCTTGTGTGAGAACGGCTCAAGCTAAGAGGAAAGTTTTTATACCCTTGCAGAGGGTATTATAAAATTGTGCGGATGTTTGTAACGCATAGAAGGAAGCATCTCCGACCACAAAAAGTATATATATTCTAGATCAGCATGACGAGCTGAGTTGATTTAGCCTTGTCCGTCTGTCCGTCTGTTTCTATGCTATCTCCTCCGTCAGTTTTAAAGCTATCCTCACCAAACTTTGTACGAAGTCTTTTGGTACAAATACGCTGTACATTTGTCGGAACCGGCCGGATCGGATGACTATAGCATATAGCTGCCATAGGAACGATCGGTCGAAAAACTAGTTTTAGTGAGAAAAACTTGTTTGTTTTTAGTGGAAACGCCTCCAAAGTACGTATTTCTTAGTTTACTATCCTTTCCCACGATTTCACTAAGTTTAGTCGAAATCGGATGACTATAGCATATAGCTGCCATAGGAACGATCGGTCGAAAAACTAGTCTTAGTGAGAAAAGCTTTTTTGTTTTTAATGAAAACGTCCTTTTTATTGGCATACACTTATTTTATATACTTTTACACATTTCTACAAAGTTTAATCAAAATCGGATGACTATAGCATATAGCTGCAGTATAAATGATCGCTCGGAAAAAAGTTCATATAGTGAGTTTTTAAATTAACCAAAACTTTTTTGTTTTAAATTTTTTAAATTTCTCTTTTTTTCTATTTTTTTTTTTTTTTTCTTTTTCTTTTCTTTTTTTCTTTTTCTTTTCCTTTCTTTTCCCTCTTTTTTTTCTCTTTTTTTTTTCTTTTTTTTCTTCTTTTCTTCCTCTTTTTTCTTTTTTCTTTTCTTCCCTTCTCTTTTCCCTTTCTGGGATCGCCTCCAACTTTTGTTTATTTTTTTTTTTTTTTTTTCTTTCTTTCTTTTTTTTTTTTTTTTTTTTTTTTTTTTTTTTTTTTTTTTTTTTTTCTTCTTCTTTTTTTTTTCCTTCATTTTTTTGCTTTTCTTCTTTCTTTTTTCTTCCTTTTCTCTTTTTTTTTCCTTTTTTTTTCTTCTCTTTTTCTTTTTTTTCCCTCTTTTTTTTTCTTCTTCTTCTCCCTTCCCATTTACTTTTTTTCTTTTTCCCTCCTTTTTCTTTTTTTTTTTTTTAGTTTAATTTAATTAATTACATAACGTTTTGTATTGTGCCTTTTCATTGTTTTCATTAAGTTTGGTCCATTTATTAAAAGATTTTATTTTCCTTTTTTCTTTTTTTCCTTTTTCCTTTTTTTTTTTTTTCTTTTTTTCTTTCTTTTTTTCCCTTTCTTTTTTTCTTTTTTTTTAAAATTTAATCAAACATTTTTATTGTAATTTTAGATCCCATAGAAAAGTAAGGTCCAAAAGTAGTCTTAGTTAGAAAATGTTTTTTGAACGAGATGAAAAAACAAACTCAACCCGGACTCGAACCTGAACTTAGGCTCAACGATCTTAAGAACCCTCCCTGTGAACCTGAACACTAAAAGTTTAGCGTCATCGAACCCGCGGAGTAAACCTCTCCCGATTTCCTGGAGGCCTGCTGACCAACCTCTGGAATAGGATATAGTCAGGTGTTAGTCAGGTTAGCTTATCCGCCTCAGGTAGAGCTTCACAGTATTTAGTTCTAGCTCTATTTTAAGCTAGCTTTTAGAATTAGTTAGAATTAAGAAAGCAAAGTCAACCAATGTGATTGTGTCGTCCCGTGGAATTTCAATCTTAAGAGCTTATAACCACTGCAGAATATCCGGCTCGAAGGACCCAAATTTGTATCATAATAACTTTAGCCAGTCCCCAGTTTAAGTTCGCTCTTTAAAGGATTTCTTTTCTTTTTTGGCAATAGGTTTTCGCATAGTTTCCGTGGTCTGAATGCCGAACAAAAAGGTTCTAGTTATACAAGGTTTTTTGGGTTAAGGATTTTGTTTGAACCATGCTTTCACCCTAGTTTTGTCATTCGGGGGATTCCCAAAAATCTTCAGAGATTTAGGTATAAACAATTCCATTTTAATATAAACTAGAAGCACTTTATATGTGAATGGGCAAGAATAAGTCCGTCTACTAGATCATAGGGTAGAAAGCACGTACAATGAGTCATTAGTAGACCTCTGATTTTGCATATTTTCAAACTGATGTTAATCCTAGTAGTCTAAAGGAAATTTGCACAATATCAAATTGTGGAGAGGCTGGTTTGCCTCCCCAATTGGCCAAGTTAAGACCAACCAAAAGAAACTAACGCGGCGCGCAAATAATTTAACAAACTTGTTTAATTGAGTTCTCGTATGCAAGTGACTCGCCTGCACTTTACAAAAGTTCTAGTGCGACCAATGCGTCGCTGGCGACTGCGCTGCTGCGAGTGAGCTTGAGAGAGCGACTGCGCAGCTGTAATGTCTACATATAGAACAGGCGAGGGAGAAATATGTATAACAAGAGCGAGTATCAAAGCAAACAAACATAATTTGGTGGCAGATGGCCATTGATTTGATTGACTTTTTGAAAATATGCCAAATCCGAGGTCTAATCATTAGTAACCGAGCATTTTTGTATGTCTTCACACTTAAAGAAAAGTTCTTTTAATTCGAAAAGCAAGCTATTATGAGAAAATCTCTAGAGATTTCTGGGACATCCTTGACTAAATTAATTGTTTTTGATAAACCGAACCGTACATATTGGCTTGAAACAGGTTCAGGTACACAGTATAAAAAGTAGATATCTTTAACAAATGTAAATCAGATTTCGAATTTTCCAAAACGTATAGTGGTATCTCTATCTCAATGAGTGGGAATTGCTACCGATTCTTAAGTAATATTTCAATCTCTTCCCTAGGATTCTTTTATTTTCGGTTAATCAATTTACTCCCAAGTAACCTGAACAACTGAACCGTTACCAAACAATGCCGCCTTGTGGCACGTGGACATCAATTGAGAGCCTTTCACTGCCGCCTGGCCTTCAGTTTGATGGAAAGGTGACAGTGACAGTCACAGTCACTTCAGAAATAAAAGCAGAGTCAGCAGACGGACCCAGCCTCCCGATTCCTAAGGCCAATTGTCAATTCGTATCATCGTTGGAATTGTGGCTCGAATCGTCTGCTTGTGGTTGCTGGTTTGCTGGTTGTTTGGTTTGTCTTTTGTTCAATTAAAACGTTATTATTGTATGTTCTGTGTTGTTGTGTTTCTGTTGCGTTTGTGATGAATGACTGCAACTGGGGACTCCAGGTCTAAGTTGCATTTTGTGAAAGCTGATCCTGGGCTCAGCGACAAACGTTTTGTAAGAAGCGGGAACGGGTCTTGTGGTAATTTGATGCCGATGCTGTCTGCTGTCCCCCCCCTTCCTGCTTGTTCTTTTGTTGTCGTCGGAATCGTTTTGTTTGTTTATAGAGTGGGTAACAATGCCGTCGCTGACCATTATTAGCCAGTGCCCAGGGCCCAGGATACAAAGGCTGTGTGTAATGCTTGATTTATGCATTTTTGATGGGTAACCCAATATCGATAAAGGAAAAAAAAATGTATATACTAAGTATATTCCAAATTGTGTAGCATTTTTATTAGCGCCATTCGGTTATTTGTTGTGAATTATGTAGGTGGATCTTTTCCAATTGGAGGGAAAACTGGCAGCAGGAGGTTTTTTTTGGTAGGCACTGAGAAAAATTTGTAGATTGTATGTAGACTTGATTGAAGGTATTAAGGGGTCTTCTCATTCAAAACCCGTTTTTTGGACCGTTTTTAAAAAAATTCTTATTTGAAAACGCAAAGAATAATTGAAAACTTTTTTTTATTTATTGTATTACAAAAGGTTCAAAGTAAATAAAAAATTTTTTTTGCCTCGATACGAGGGCTGTTCAAAAAGTAATGAGACTTCAAAGTTGGTGGTGAAAAAAAAGGTGTCGTCACGGCGGCCACGATTCCGGGTCTCCGGAGCGTCCGAAATGAAAAAAAAACGGGGTTATAATCAGTATAGATGTAATTCTCGGGTGAACCTCAAACTTAATTTTGTGATTTTTTTTTGACAAAATGGCGGCCATTCAAAAAAAAAAATTTCAATTTCGGGCTTTTTTTTGTTAGTTTAGTGTAAAAAAAAAATAGTAAAAAATTTTTTAAAATTATGGTCGAGGTTCACCCGAGAATGGTGACAATTCTGCGTCGATTCCACTTTGTTTCATGAAAATCGGTTCAGTTGAACTGGAGATATCATGGCCGCCAGTTCGAAAAACGTGGTTTCGAGATAAACGCGCTTTAAGTTTGCAGTTGCTTGGGAATTTAGGTCACATTGGGTCACTAAAAGGACTATATCTCCTAAACTAATTCGAGTTTTCGAAAATCCTTTTGGGGGGATATTTTTGAATATCCAAGCTATAAATAAATGCAAAAAAAAAGTCGAAAAAAAAAGTTGCTCAATGAGAAGACCCCCTTAAGTACTATCGAATACTGATAATCGTGTATTGAATGTTGAGTTCTGAGTATCAAGAGCTGAGTATCTTGAGTTTTTAAGACCTCAAAGCAGAATTAAAGAATTAAAGCTTCAAATCCTCGAAGAATATGTCAAGAGAAAACTTTTTTCCAAGTGTACCAACTCAAGTGGAGTGCAGTTTTCCCATCATCCCAGCCACATGGCTTCCACTTCCACTTCACTTTATGGAAACAGTTTGAATTCGAATTAAAACAGCGGGCAGCCCCCGCGCATCAGCATTAAAAGTCAATTGCAATAAAGTTTTGTATTTCTATTCTGTTTTTTGGCTACATATTTACCTCTCCTCGTTTTTATTTGGTAGGGGTATGTGTGAAAATATCAAAGCTGGAGTAGCCTGTAGCCCTCAAGTGGGCCACAAATCAAATCGAACCGATGAAGTCCGTGAGCGCCATCGATAAAACTTAATGGCCGCCATAACTGTTAAATCGAATGGAGTCGGCAAATTGCAGCATGCATTCAAATTTATTACTAATTGGGTGTGAATTGCAACCCCAAGGTGGTGTTGGTGGTGGCAAGTGCAGCATGCAACATAATCGAAATGGGTGCTAATTGAGATGGCCTTTGATCTGCCATCTAGTGGTACCATCTCTATTTATTTACAGCGTAAGACAAACAAACGTGCAGCGGGGCAATCGCTTGGTACTTCTTGTAATCGTTCCGTTTCTGCAGCCAATCCGTTCACTGCACATCAAAATCATCATTAACACCGTAAAAGTAAAGTGTCAAGTGCCACGGGGGGAAACATCAAATTTTATGATTTCATAAATATTTAACCAGAGTTTGAAGTTCGACCAAGTTCATTTGTTTGGCAATTTGTGTTTATACAAACTTTCCAAATCGAAACCCAAAACACATTAATTTACATTGTCTTCGCAGCACGTTGTTCCTGCTGCTGCTGCTGCTGCTGTTGTAAACACAGTCGTTGTACATACTCCAAGTTGTTGCCTGTTACCAAATAAACTAATCGTAATGGCGCAATAATCGCCACTTACATAAATGTTGCTTAATATTTATTGTTGATTTTTATGTATCGATTTTAGTGTGCAAACATTTCGTAGTTTAAGTAGTTTATTAATTTAATTGGACGCTTGAGAATGATCAAAGTATTTTGTTGAAATCTGTGTTTTTGTTAGGTAGAAGAATGGGTAGGTACATAAGGTACAGATTCAACATAACTATCAAGGTAAATGGCGCTATTGATTGCTAGGAAAATAACGCTTTCCCATGGTTCAAAACGGTATGTTGTTTTACGGTATATTTGGTTTTAAATAAATCAGAAAATTCAAAAAATAATTTTTGAAAACGCATCATTATGAACGGCAGCGGAGCCTACTGCCTTCTAAGATTTTGATTTTACACACGCAATCGCCTACACATTTCTAGAGATCGCTTGAGAGCTCTTGGTTTTAGTTTTTCGAGACGATCATAAAACGTGCATCAAAAAACTGTATTACTTATAATAACCAAGTAGGGTAATATCTTTGGAGTCAGCCATATCAATCATATCGATTACCATAATATGGGAATAAGCATTCACTGGCGTTATCATTGGAAGAGTCAATCTATTACCTGGAAAGAAATAGAAGAGAATGTAATATTAATTTAGGAAATGTCGATGAAAATCAGACTAAAATTAGGAAAAGCATTGCCTAACATTGAGGCTGCCAACAGTTCAGTAAAGAATCAGGGATGCAAACCGTTCCGAAGCGCAAATAGTGCTTCCTTTCGAAAATACTGAATCGAACCAAAAGCAGTCAATGAATGTTCTTTGGTTTGGTTGATTTCATTAATGAGTAAATATGGGAATTGGTTGTTGTTAAAATTACACTGTCAAAGACATGACCAAACTCGAATATCTCCCTCTATTTAAAAATAAAAAATTAAAAAGAGAGTGTTTGAAAGGAAGGGAAAGATACCCCAGGGAAAATGACTAAAATCAAAAGAGTTCGTTAAACCTATATTCAGTTTTGAAAAATATAGATGCTATGCTTTTTTTCCCAATTGTGGACACATTGTTCATTAGAGCGAATTTTCAAAAGTATTATCACCGGTAACTGATGACATGTTAGCAAGCAAGCCATGACACCTGTGTGGCTCATCAAAATATTTCCTTAAGCCCAATTTTACACGACCTGATCTCTCATGTTTTTTGTATTTGAGCCTACTCAGCTGATGCCTACGGGTTTAAAGAAACGGATCAAAATAAACTAACCCCACCGCAGAACGCTCAATGTAAAATTCGT
Source organism: Lordiphosa collinella (assembly GCA_018904265.1). Lineage (NCBI taxonomy): Eukaryota > Metazoa > Arthropoda > Insecta > Diptera > Drosophilidae > Lordiphosa > Lordiphosa collinella. The sequence goes on from JAEIFV010000485.1 coordinate 20,709, forward strand.
TTCCTAAAGTGAAGCAAATTCTTCCCAGACATGTAAAATTTTTTGTTTGTGACTATAGAGCTATTTTGACACTCAGGTCAAAAAAAACTAAGTTGATCGATCGTATAAATAGCAACATGTCAATGATAAAACACACAATTGGGTGTCTTAATAAATAAATTTTTAAAACCCAGCTTTTTTTTCACTTATATAGAGGCCATTGTTAATGGCTGTTGGTGTGGAAAGCGGTTAGAATCTCACTGACGAGTCTAGATTTGTGGTACTAGACGAAACATGGTCATGTCTGGGAAACCTTAATCTGCTTGTGTCCATATGTTCATATCAATTGTTGATGATTTCGTGAGGATTATTGAATTATAATCACTCCCCGACCTTGAGACGGCTAAGCAAGCACTCTGACTAAGATAAAATATGTGTTAAAGGCCTATACTCAGATAAGATAAAAATTTAGTTCGGCACAATACTTCACATGAATAGACACACATTTGAACAGTTTTGAAATCTGATATGCTTTGGAGCAGCAGTCTTAACTAAATGAATCATTGTGAAAAACTAATTTTTTATCTCATCTGAGTATACGCCTTAAGGTATGAAGGACCTTTGAAAAAAAACCTGATAGGTATTCGCATTCTAGGTATTGTCCGTGATAAACCTTGCTTCATAGCAAAAATGGATGTTGCCAATCGTTTGGATAAATGACAAATAATGTTTGAGGAATGCTTTTACAAATGCTTCTGTCCGAAGTTGAAGGGATATTTACTCAAGAAAATGCATCCCAAAGTGGATAAAGGTGCCATTTCTACGTTTAAGGCTCATTATTTACAGAAAACATTTCGCTTAATTTTAAATTCAACTGCCAATATATCAATGACTGACATTTGTTAGAAATTCAGCATAAAAGACGCAGTAAAGATTGTCGATCAATCGTGAAAGAAACTTATTTCAAAATCATTGAACAAGATTTGGAAGAAACTATGGCCTGAATGCGTAAAGTTCCCTTCATCATTACAGATTGTCGACTTATCTTCTGTTACGGATCATATTGTTGCTTTAGTTACTAGTGCAGGATTAGTAGAATACACGATCAATGTTGTTAAAGAACTCATGCATTAAGAGATGAGAGAACATGAAGCCATGGATGGATACACATTAGGAGGAAGATGCTTAGGAATAAAGTGGCGATTCTATCTGAATTTATAAAAAAATTTCTTGATTGGGTTGATGAATTGATTGATAAAATGTCCCTGTCCAATCATTTTCAAAGCCACAGCGCAAAAATTGCTGAAGACATTAATGCTGCCGATTTGCCCTACAAAGACATTATAAAAATGCTTTGATATGGGTTTGACCGCAAACTTTAGACGTATTTTTAATGCCCAAAACTGACTTACTTTTATGTTCAAATTAAGTTTAAAAACTTGAAGTTGGTTTACCTTAAATTTACATACAATTTAATGGACTAAAAACATAAAAATTCTTTAAGGACTAGACCAGCGATGTTCAAGAAGAGCGGGGCCAAAAAGTGAGAGTGTATGGGTGTGCGATATCAAAGCGACACAGCTCAGCTTTGAACTGCCCTCAACGACGGCTGGGAATGAAGACAAAGAGAGCTCTGCTTATGCTCAAATGCCGATGCGGTCGGCTCGTGTGCGTGTAAATAACCGATTGCGCTCGGCCCAGGGGGCTATGGAGGAACATCGCTGAACTTGACTCATATAAGATAAGTTTTTTATTTATCTGGAACCAGTTAGAAAACTTTCATTGAAGTATATGAAAAACCTTGACTTACTTAGCGGCGTTTTACTTAACGACCATATTTTTCGGTCCCAGTTGAGACCGTTAAGCGAAATATTGGTGTATAAGTTTGCCATTTTCAAGGGATCTTTCAAAGACCCTTCTGACACACAGCTATGTTAGTATGTTTATCGAGAAAGTATATATTGTTCAACTTGTTCAATTTGGTTAATTGCCGTCCAAAGAGAACGTTCCCTCTATACATCTAAATTTTCAATGCCTCATTCCGTTTAAGATGGGTTTTTAAACAATTTTTGAAAAGTGCCATTTTAGGCACTTTTAACAACTTTGACCATTGATTTCTCAAAAACTTGACGTGCTGGAGAAATTTTGAAAATTGACTTGTGTTCTGACTAAAACCCTCCGTCGAACGGTGTCAATTTCATTCTCGGCCCGCATGGATCCAATATTTGTTGAACTGTGTAATTCGTATTTGAAAGAAATAATTTGATTTTGTGAAGTTAATAAGTAGGCCCAGCTTTACTAATTTCAATGTACTAAAGACTTCTAGTTGGATGGATGGCTCCAGCTTGTGCACTACTTAATCGAATTTCAGTCATAAATATTCACTTTAATATTCTACGAATCAACCATAAGATAAAATATTTAATTTGCTTACAGAATACTCAAATAACATGCAAAATCGTATTTTCCACTAGGCAGAACCAAGAAAATACCTGGAATATCAATTCAAAGGTCAAGCCAGAAAACTACAAACACTTTTTTCGCTGGAAAATGCCGAAAAACGCAAAACGCGTGGCGGCAACTTGTTGTTGCTGTTGTTGTTGTTGTTGTTCTTAATTGTATAGTATACCGAAATTTGAAATCTATATCTGTATCTGTATCCAAATCTAAGTACTGGCACTCGCTGGAGCAGGTGCTGCGGCTGCTGCTGCTGCTGGTTTTGCGCTTTGCTTTTGATGTTGATTAATGGCAAAAGCTGTTGATTGATTTTTATTGCAAATATTGATAAAAAGTTTTGTATTAATTAACGTGAAAAACACGCGTTTTGTGTTAATTGGAAAATGGTTATTGAAACTAAACAGAACCCAGAGGCAAGTGAGCGTACCAGCTACACAAACAAACAGCGAACGAGCGGCGGCAGCAACAGCAGCAGCAGCAGCACCAACAACAAACAAACAGACCGTGAGATACAAGATACAAGCAATAGGTTGCATTTTGTGGAACGTACAAATTAACGAAATGTTTCGAAATAGAACTGGCCAGAACTGGCCAACTACTGCTATATCGATCGGGTATTGGGTACGATATATAAACGTATCTCTATGTGTACAAGCTGGCGTTTGATTTATGCTCTACTTTGATATTTACCGCCTAATAAACAAAAAATTAACGCAGACCACAACATACGAGATGCGAGAGAGGCTGTATCTATGATTTTGCGCTTTGATTTGTACTTGACATGCGTGCGTCTGTCAGTGGGGCAATTAAACAAAACATCACCGAGTGCCACACAAATCCCGAAATCTGGAAGAAGAGCTAGCCGTCGAGAAAGAGGAAGAAGAGTTTGCGTTGAAAGGCCCGGCGCTAATATTTGGTATTTGTTTGGGCGTCCACCGGTAGCAAATGGAATAATAATAATAATAATAAATTTATTTAAAACCAATTATACACTTGCTTTATACAAAAAAATTTCAAAAGAAAAATATAACATATCTAATTGCTAGAGGTTTTAAATAGTACTCGACTATGACTATATGTCGTCAGTCGGAGAATTCGCTTCTATTACTTTGTTGGTTTTGTTTTATTTTATTTGAGGGTTCCCTAGATACCATACAAAAGTCTTACTACACCCTGCTTCCCCGCTCGTCGCGAGATACAGGATCGTTGGGACCTAGTGTCGGATTAGGGGCCCACCAAATTTCTTAGTTTTTGTTTAATTTGTGTTGTTGTGTTTTAAAAATATTCCGCCAAAATCCGTTTCCTATACTGGGTGGCCTGTTGCAGAAACTCTACTAAGCCCTTCCAATTAGTGTCGCTCGCATCATTTAAAAATGTCTCTAATCTGAGTTGGGCTTTAAGACAGGTTGGCTAAAACATAAAATTCTGTGCTCTCGTAGTATTGGACATCTACCCAGAAAATGATTTATGTCCTCTACCTCATTTGTTTCACATTCGCATTTATTAGTTGGTCCTGTAATGAATCTGTTTCCATTTAAGAGTATCATGTCACTTCTTGCCTTAATAATCCATGACACTGCCCGGGTATCTACTTGTGCATATTTTTGCCGACGGTATGGTCAAGTTCTCGGTAAATTCTCCATTCACTTCTTAATTTTGCTGCACGAGTTATGTAAGTCTGTGTCTCTTAAGCTCCGCTAATAGTGCAATGCGATTGACATTCCATAAGGTCTCGTTGCCCCAGTTCCACTCTATGTTATGCAATGAGCTCAGTGTGAATAGCTCTTTTGCCCAGAATACATTTTTATCCAATACCAACTGCGACAGGATTCGTGGCAACCTATGGCTATCATATATAAACAGAGTTTTGTAGATATACCGAAGGTGCTGGTCCAGCATGTAGAATCTGCTACCGTATCTATCCGTATCTAGAGCAAGTGAATAGTGTGGCGTTGTTTGTGGCAGGTTATAGATACGCTTAATGAAAAAGGCTTCCAGCTTATCCACTTCCTCATGTTGGCCATAGCCCCAGACTTGCGCTCCGTAAGCTTGTATTGCCCTACACACGGCTTCATAAATTTTCCACTTCATTTCAGCGGAGACATTGTTTTTGGCGAGAAGGCTCTTCCAGGTTATGTTGATGCTTTGCTTTGCAGCCGCAGTTCTAGCTTTAACATGCTTCTTGAAATTTAAAGTGGGCGTCAACATAACTCCCAGATATTTGTACTCAGGTACAATCTTTATGGGTTCGCTCTGAAATGTCCACTTTTCATTCTTTGCAAGGCGCCCTCCTTTCCTGAATACCATTATTTCCGATTTGGCCATATTCACTTCCATATTCCAAGTCTGACAATAAATTTCCAGGCGATCGATCATTTCCTGCAGTACAATGACTTCATCAGCCATTATAACTATGTCATCCGCATATAATAAAAGGCGTATATTTTCACTTCCCACTGTTAGGCCGCCACCTATGCTATCATGGAGATCGTCTAGGAAGAGCGCAAACAAGAGAGGCGACAGTAGACAGCCCTGCCTCACTCCGATATTGGTTTCGAAATAACCAGATAGCTCCGTGCCTGTCCAGACTGCCACATTCGTGTTTGCATAAATATTCTCCAGCACATTTAGGAATTTGGTCGAGACTCCCATCGAATATAATTTGTACATCAAAAGCTTCCTTGGGATTTTATCAAACGCAGCACGAAAGTCGACAAAGAAGGCGTATACTTTCTTTCTCTCCTCTTGTTTCAGATACACTATGGATATTAAGTTGTATATGTTGTCCACAGTCGAATACCCTTCTCGAAATCCGGCCTGATACTCTTTTAATTTGTTAGTCGACTGTTTAGAATGCCCATAAAAACTTTCGCTATGCAATTTATAAAGGAAATCCCTCGGTAATTTTGTGGCAGGTCTGGGTCACCTTTTTTGAAAATTGGGAATACGACACTTGATGTGCAAGTTTCTTCAATTCTTCCTGTGTCCAGCATGTCATTATAGACTACAGCCAGTGAGTCTATGAAGGCCATCGGGGCATTTATATAGAATTCATATGGTATTCTATCTTCTCCTGGTGCTTTGTTTAGCTTTACATGATCCAGTATTTTCAATATTTCGGTCCTGGTTATGTGCATATCCAACAAATCATCTGTTGCAAAGGTCCTCACAAAAATAATATCCGCTGCAGTTTGTACTGGGCTCAGTAGATTTTGGAAATAGCTCTGAAAATCGGTCGCTGAGATGTTGTTTCCTGTCTGGAAGTGGCTATTTTTTGAGCTCTCGTGCCACTTTCCACCACCTTGCTGTCTTTTACCTCATCCAGCCCTCCCAGTGCGCCAGTACTTAGTTCTTTTTCAAAGAGAGTCGGTATTTCTTGTTATTTTCAACATGAGGCCTTTCTTATAGTCCATCTCCCGAGTTACAGACTTATTAACTTCAAACATCTTACGCAGATATATTGTATCGAGTACTAATTTCACTATAATACCCGATTGTTTTGAGTATTGGGTACTAAATTCATCATGGTACTCGATACTTCTGAGCATCGAGTATCAAGTAATTATTCCAACATGGTGCATGGATAGTATTGAGTGCTAATTACAACATGATACTCGAAAGTATTGCTTATCGCGTATTAATTCCTACATGGTACTCGATAGTACTCAGTATCGTGTATTGAGTATCAAGATCTAATTCCAACATGGTACTCACAAGAATTGAGTATCGGGTACTTAAGTTGGAACTCACAAGAATTGAATATCGAGTACTAGTTACAAAATGTTACTCGATAGAACTGAGTAATGAATACTGAAAATCGAGTAATTGAGTATCGAGCTTTTGAGTATCGACTGTTGTGAATCTATTACTCAGTATATGATGCACTCACACCTTTTTAAGTCAGATTTCTCTTTGTAAAAAGTGTCGAATACTAAGAATCGAGTTTCTGAAAATCAAATGCTGAGTATCGAGTATCTGAATATCGAGTACTAATGCCAACATGGTTCTAATTATAGTTTTAAAATAGTACTTGATTATCGATTATTCTTCTACTAGATAGTACTGAGTATTGAGTACTAATTCTATTATGGTACTCGATAGAATTGAGAACTAATTCCAGCAAGGTATTCGATAGTACTCAGTATAAAATACTGAAAATCGAGTATCTGAGTATCGAGTGCACACTAACATCTATATTAATTCTGATTTCCTTTCGTAAAGAGCCCTTCTCGTCTTCTTTTTTGTTGTTTAAGAAATTGTATAGCTTCTTAAAGTACTTGATATAAGAACTTTGTGTTCATATTTGATAACCGTGAGACCGTCAGATACCCCAGCGAAAAAGGCAGATGCTCAGCTGTGCAAGGACCCAGTCGACCTTTACAGAATGTGTTGAAAAATCTGAGTACATCTGGTGGCATAAAATTTCTCGTAAAAAGTCAGTACATGCAACTCAGGAGTTTGGCAGCGAACGTCTCAGATCTTCCGCCAACGTCTTCCAAAAGTTAGTACTTCTGCTGTACTGAGAAAGTAAGAAAGAAGGCTGCTGATGACGTCACCCCAAACGTTTCCATTCCAAAACGAAGTCAAAGGCTCAGGTCTTTGCATGCCTTTCCACGTGAAAAGTAAGCATGAAAAAGGGCATATTTCATGATGAAAAGACCGACTGGGTAGGTATGGTTCGATGGTCATGCATGTTACTCGATGATGAACACTGTAGATTCGACGATGAGGAAAGGAAGATTGTGTTTAATATGCCACCAATCTTGTATAATAATGGCATGTTTTTTATTAGAACCTATTGCAGTTCACAACAACAGTGAGATGTTGGTTTAAGGATATTGAACTTGTTTGTCTGAAGAGGTCTGGTCTGTGGAAATCAAAATATGTTGATTACTAGACATCGGGTTTTAGATTATTTTTGTTTTTGGTCAATAAAATTTTTAAATTTTTGGCATTAGACTTACATTAATATCGATGAGCAATGATCATTTCCAAAAAAGCTTTCTTTGGTAAAGCGATGTGAACAAATAACAATAAAAGTTGTCAATCAAAATGGACTTCCGTAAGTATCAATATCTGGGATGAAACCGATCGGAAATAAGGACACTTTCGGTTCAGTGATTCACAAAAAAGGAATTTTTCCGGAAAATGCCAAAAACGCAGTTTATCTTCTTGAATCAGTGAAATGCTGTCAAATTTCCACAGTTAAAGCCTGTCTTTTTTTATGAATTTGCGTGGAGTGTCATGATTTCGAACTTTTGAAGGTACGGCAAGCTTAAAGAAATGCCAAAATCTCATTTCTGTTTTGGGATCGCCCGTAACTCCGCCGAATTTGAACCCGAAAAGCCTTTATCAAAGTACATTAGTCCTTGTTTTGCTTAAATCAGTCAGAAAGTTATTTTTCAAGGTAAGCAGTCCAAAAAATTTCCAAAGTCGCATTTCTATCAATGTTAACACCCTCTAAGCGTTAACACCCTTCTTTAAGTTTTTTTAACTTTTTTCAAGACTTTTCAAAAATTAGATCGCTCTTATTTTAACACTATCTAAGCTCTTAAAGCCCTTTCTTGAATGTATCGTAGCGACTTAATTTAAATATTGATCGGAAAGTCATATTTTCGGATTTTTGAAAGTTTAGAAAGTCCGAAATAATGTCAAAACATATTCTGTCCAAGGATCGCCAAAAATTTCACCAAATCTTAACAATTTAAGGCCGTTCTTAAGTCTTACCTTCAGATATGTCCTTAAATCTGTTCGAATAGTTATTTGTCTTGTTCTTTTAAAGATGCAAATATAAAAACAAGAAAGAAAGTCGGTCAAACCCGACCTAACAAACCTTACCTTGAAGTCTCATCACCTTACTAAATCCTGAAAAAACGAACTTTCTATCGATAAAACTGTGTTACATTTTTCCAATTTTTGCGGGCGTGGCAAAATGAAAATAAAGGATCGCCTCAAGTATGAAGCATATTCCCATACTGACAAACCTCTATCTCATACCATCTCTGAAATCTGTTTGTTCATACTGACAGACGTCCTACGCTTTTGATTGAGCCTCTTTTATGTTTTTTGATTTAATGATTCGTCATAGTAATTGGTTTGAAACAACATGGCAAAATCAATCTTGAAGGAAAGAAAACGACGGCTTTTTGTTTATAATTTTTATTTTGAGGAGAACGAGAACCTTACTTTAATTTTTTTATCAATCTGTGACTTAAGGATATTAGATGCGACAATGTACTCTATAAAATGACACAAAAAAAAACTGTATTGCATTTAGTTGGAATTTATTTTGCATTGGTTCAGGGAATAGCATACTTTTACCAACAAAATCTTGTACTTTCCCCACTGTTCTCACCGGGTAATTAGTCAACTTTGAAGTAGCCAAAGGCCACATCACTCATCGTCGTTTTGGTATGCGGTGCGCCTTGAAGTTAACATTTGCTGTTGTTATATGTCAGCGCCAGGACTCGAAGCAGAAACGAAAAACTACCTAGACGCCTGACAGTCTCTCAGGAGGAGAGTCTCCAGACCCAGGGGCCATAAATCAATGACTCTGTCGGGGCGAGTTGGTACATGGGCCACATTCGTCGCATTGTTGTCTCCGGCGCAGTCAATTGGCATGGCTAATGCGAATGGCCAACTCATAAATTTATTAATTTTTAATTAAACTTACAACGATTTGTAATTCCAACATGGTACAACCATTTATGGCTAGAACTTGCAACGAACCAGTTGGCAGCGAGACGCTGCGACTTGAATGAAGCCCGGAAACAACTCATTATCCTAATTAAAACGTGCGCCATGCGCGCCCCAATGCCATATATGTGCAATGCACGCGATCTGACAATCGAGTCGGAGAGGCGAGTCCAAGTCTGAGGCTGCATGCGAAATTAGAAGTTGGGATGCGCGAGATGCGTGCGTGAGTTGCATTGATTAATGCAGCTCAGAGTGATTGTGCCGAAAACCCAGGCTGGATCATTAGCCACCCAAAAATGCAGAAAGGATAATGCTTAATAATAATCATTAGCCTTTCTCTTGTCCTCTTTTTAGAAGGAATCATGTTATCTTTAGGCTTTCTTTTACTTATAACACATTTCCAATCACGCTGGCATCTCCAATGATGACGAGCGTCTGTCTGCCTTCATTCATACGCACTGTGGACAATCCATTCACCAAGTCCACCAGTCCAAGTCCAACCCAAAACGGGCTACCAGGCGCAGTTCGTTCATTGTCATGCGTTGCATTTACAAGATGCCAGCTGGCAACATTTTGCTGCAATTGCCTCTAGAATTGTTGCCGCAACATTGCGGCTGCTCAACATGCTGGCTGCCCCATGTTGCATACTGATCAATTGCGGCTTCTTTTGCCCTGGCCTGACATGAATGACTTTAACCATTTTTGGTCCTGCAGTTAAATGCTGCGAAAGCAAAACATCTGTGCGCTCAAGGCAATTGCATTCATAATGAGGAATTGGCATCGGAATCGGAATCGAAATCGGAGTCGAAATACCTATGAATGAATCTGTGCAGACAAAGTTTATAAATTATTTTCAATGTCAAACATAAAGCTTATAAATAAACAATGTAACTGGTCTAAAAATAGCCAACATCGATACTTCTCTTTGGGCCACGTTGTATCTGAATCTGTTGCCCCCCACAACAACAACAACAACAACAACAATAACAGCCCCCCCGTTTAAACAAACAAACAAAATTGCATTTTGCGAAAATTGAATTTCATTTTGCGATTGCACTTAATTTGGCAATCGTTGCAATAAATTTGTTTACAATTCTGAAGAGAGCAAGTAAACTTGAATGCCCTCCCCCAACTTTCCTGGGGAGGGAACTTACTTTGTGGTTTTTGTGTGCAAGGTGACAGATTCTCTCAAGCAATTTTATTGCTGGGGATTTGTTTGGAAAATGCGTAAGTTTATGAGGATTTATGTGTAATATTGCATGGTTTTTGATTTGCCAGTAAAGTTGGTAGAGCTATAGCATATGTGGCAGCATGTGTGGGATATGTAACATAACTTTATGGGGTTTCTTTTTTGGAAAAAGAGTCTACATTGTTGTTTTTTAATGAAGTGCGAAAAGCGTCAGAGTTGAAAACTAGAACAGGATGAGAAGTGAATTGATTGAATAAGGCACCTATACTTATGAAGCAAGTAATGTGTCAAACAAACATAATAATAAGAGGTGAAGAAATTCGTACAATTGTTAGTGGCCAGTGTTTTCGTGCTTTAAAATCATTAATTTTCATTTTAAATACAAAATTTGGGATTTTTCTTAGAATATTAAAAGTAGCACAGCCGCGTATATTGTTAATTAATTGCAGCTGGTTTAAGGCAATATTCTCCATATCATTTTCGGGCAACATTTTTGTTGTGATTTCCCTTGGTCCTTGTTAAACGCAGCGGTGTCGCAACAATCCAGCTGTGCCATGTTCAGAGGAATATGACAACACTTCTTCGCATCTCAGCATCTGGCATCCTGAATTCTCGTTGGAGCCATGATAGCTGATAGAGAGAGAGCCAGGGCTTTTCGGTGGAGGCCTGCGGCTCGTTTTGGATCTCGGCCACAAACTCCTACCAGAACTCTTCGTCCCAAATGATTTCCGGCATATTTGAAATATTTCGAATGTTCCATTAACAATCGTGCGTGATGTTTAATATAAAGGTCAATTTACCTATACTTTCCATCACATGCTGTACAGAATTTGATGCACTTTTGTCAAGTGTTTTCATTTTGAACTTTATTTTACTTCTAATAGTGTGTCCCAACTAGGTTTACAGTTTTTCAAACTTCTACTGCTTCAAAAGTTCAAAAAATAACTTTCCGAACAGATTTAAGGACATTTCTGAATGTTAGACTTCTGAATGGGCTTAAAGGGTTAAGATTCGGTGGAACAAAGGGCGATCCTAGACCAAATATAAGTTTTTGGATTTGCCGCAACTTTGAAATTCCGAAAAAAAATTACCTTTCCAGCCGATTTTAGGGTAAGTTGGAAAAAGATACCAAAAAATATTAAAAAGGGGAAGTACCGACTATTAAAAGTATAAGTTTGAAGTTTGGTGCCTTTACCTTGCACTGTTTTTTTTTGACGATTTTAATGGAGAACGCTTGTTATTGGTTTGCAAACATGGACAAAACTGGTCATCGTTATGCGATACAATACTTTCCTATAAAAGGTCTTAGTCCAACCAATATTAAAAAGAAGCTGGACTCTGCCTTACGTAATTCTGCTCCCTCGTTTACAACCAATAAAATATTGGGTGGCTGAGTTTAAGCGAGGTCGTTTGAGCTGCGAAGATGAACATCGTAATGGGCGTCCAAATGAGGTGACCATTTCAAAGTTCGTAATTAACAATGTTTTATGCTTTTCCAGGATTTTACCAAGTTTGGTCGAAATCAGACATCTATATAGTATAGATCCTCTACAAATTGTTTGGAGGCGATCCCATTTAAAACAAAAAATTTTTCTCACTAGAACTTCTTTTTCGACCGATCATTCATACTGCAGCTATATGCTATAGTCATCCGATTTTGATAAAACTTTGTAGATATTTGTTAAAGTATATAAAATAAAAATATGCCTATAAAAAGGACGTTTTCATTAAAAACGAAAAAGTTTTCCTCACTCGAACTAGTTTTTCGACCGATCGTTCCGATCTCAGCTATATGCTATAGTCATCCGATTTCGAAAAAACTTAGTGAAATCATGGGAAAGGATAGTAAACTAAGAATTACGTACTTTGGAGGCGTTTCCATTAAAAACAAAAAAGTTTTTCTCACTAAGACTAGTTTTTCGACCGATCGTTCCTATGACAGCTATATGCTATAGTCATCCAATCCGGCCGGTTCCGACAAATGTGCAGCGTATATGTACCAAAAGACTTCGTGCAAAGTTTGGTGAGGATTGCTTTAAAACTGACGGAAGAGATAGCATAGAAACAGACGGACAGACAGACGGACAGTGCTTAATCAACTCAGCTCTTCATGCTGATCAAGAATATATATACTTTATGTCGTCGGAAATGTTTACTTGTCCCTGTTACATACTTTTGCCCTTTTTTAATGGGAACAGGGGAAAAACAATGTCATTTAGAGGTGAAAGAGCTTTAGGTGGTCAAGACCTATAAATACATATCTTGGAATATGGATTCACCATGACGCAAGATGTAAGTATCATTTTAAAGAAAAGATGAGTGACTCGAAAACAGCATTTAATTCTGCGATGTTCCTTCATAGCCCCCAGGGGCCGAGCGCAATCGGCTATTTACACGCACACTAGCCGAGCGCATGCGGAAGTCGGGCATATGAGCGTAAGCAGAGCACTCTTTGCCTTCATTCGCTGCTCAGCCGTGAGGGCAGTTCAAAGCTGGGCTGTGTCGCTTTAATATCGCACACCAATACACTATCACTTTTTGGCCTCGCTCTTCTTGAACATCGCTGATTTAATTGCACCTAAAAGTGCCTTCTCAGCAAACGAGAGGTGCCCATAAGCAGCAAGTACAAGCTATTTTACACTGCGTTAGGATCAATCATGTGCTACAGAACTGAAGTGTGGGGCTTAATTTAGCATGAAGAATCTAAAAACTTGTCCAGTTACTTTATTAAGAAGCTTTTTCCCCTGCCCCCAATACACCCCAAATATAATTCTTTGCTTAGAGACTGGGTTGGCACCGCTGACTCTATTTACTGCATACCAGCGATTCAGCTCCATGCAAATGGTGATGAGCATGGATGAACACAGTCTCGCAAAGATCTTTGCAATACTTACATGCAGCGAAAGAAAGCATTGCTTTCAAAGAGTGGAAAACCCTAGCAGCTACCAATGATGAATTGCTGAATCTCGAGGGCTCTTCATAATTCTCGGTTCATCAAAGGGAATTTTTTGTGTAACTTTTTGATAGGATTCTTATAGATTTAATTTAATTTTAATTTAATTTATTGATTTTATCCCAGCACTACAAGTACAAATAGACTTATATCGATTGTGCTAGTCACTACAATGATTCTATTGTTTCAATGATTAAGAATTTGATAAATAATAACTAACTAAACCTAATACATATATTTAGTTTCATGACATAAAATACTAATAATTTAATTAATTTTAAATTTGATTTTAATTTTCTAATATTAGGGAATTTTAAACATCAATTTGCAAGTGTTTTTTAAGTTCTATGTTAAACTGAGGGGTGCTTCTAATTGTTTTAAGATGGTAAGGTAGATTATTTTTGTATTTAAGAACAATTCGATCTTTAAGTAAGAATACCCAATAGCTAATCGTACCTAAAAAATTCTGGAACGAAACGGGATAAATGCAATAGCGGTTTTAAGAGTGATTCTCTCAGCTCTTTTTAGGTGTAGACCAATGGAAGAGTATTTGCCGCCTCATGAGGTTTTAAGAATACTAAACTTCATCAACAGTTTCTGTTAAAGAACCGGCAGCCAAGTGTGGACACATGCTGAGATTTACCAACAGCATTTCAACGATGTAAAAATTGGCTTATGATTCTGTCCTTGAAATTTTTACATGTTCATGTAACCAAATAAAAGGATTAAACGTTATGTCAAGCTCTTAAAACTAGCAAAATAAAATGACGACGAAAGTTTATTATAAAGTGGATTCCCTGTTAATATATAAAGGGTACTCCTAACTTTGCAGATAATTCGCTCTTATATAGCCTAATGTCATTTGAAGAATTCCGATTACAACCTCGCCTTGACCTGATGACCTTTATGAACAGCTTTTATGGTTTCAGACATGCTTGAGTTTAACCAAATTAAACAGCTGTTTTCTGGATCATCAAACCTCCCACAGTCTACTGAAATAGCACACTTCCTCCCCGTTTCGCCTTCCCCCCGTCCCAGGACAAGTTACAGGCGAAGCGTTGAAACCAAACCAAGTGCATTAATTTATTACACAACAAACAGATTGCTTCGCAAATCAAATGAGAATTTACGGTGCATGCAAAAATTCAAAGATTCAGAAAAACTGCAAGGCAAACACAAGACACACACACACACACACACACACTCGGACTCTTGGGCATAATCAATACAAATTGTGCGTTTCGCTTGACTTGGCGACGGCCACTCCAGACAGACAAGGCGGCATTTGGCCAACGCCAGTGGCGCTCGAGCGCATCCAAGAGCGGGAAGGGGGAGAGAGCCGAGCAGGATCTGTGATAATACACGCATGCCACCCACATGAACAGATCGTGCCCAGCATAAAGTGCTACATTTAATTGCGCGCCTTTTGGAAAACGCACCCCCATCCCCCATCCCCATCCTATTTTTGCGCTCGGCGTGTAGCGCACTTAATATTTATTGTTTATTTACACGAGCGCATTAATCGCAAAGCGCAAACGCGCCAAAAACACAAAACGAGCAGCGCAATTGCCCAAAAAGGCCCCTCGCCAATAGCCATCAGCTGCGTCGTCACCTACTCAGTGCCACTGCGAGAGGAGTGTGCCCTGGGTGTGAGTGTGTGTGAATCCGGAGAAGGAGGAGGAGGAGGCCAAAGAGAAGTACACGGGTTTTCCACTAATTTTCGAACATGTTAGTTTATGTTAGATAGCAATGAAATTGCGACTGAACAACAGTGGCACCAAATTTAAAAAAAAAATTTGGAAGAGAATATTTGAAGATGGTCAGGATGATTACGGTTGACCTTAGGTGGTAGATCAAGGGCGCAATAGTTCTCTTTTTATTAGTCGCACGATCAATATACAAATGTTACTGTTTTTTACGACCTTTATGCTAAGTAAACCTGCGGTTTTTAGCCGGCCTTAGATCATGTTATGCTTTCGCATAACTTTAAACAGAGTGGTGTTGTACCACAAGGAAGGTGGGTAGATCGTACAGCTGTTTCATGAGCAACCACCCCCAATCATCAGCGGTCTTCTTGCCCAACTATTGGGGCTCAAAAAGCCGTAACTATCTCTAAGCCTGCGTTGCTCGAAGTGATTGGGAATTCCAAAGCAGCCTGACCGCAAAAAAAAAAACCGCATAGAAACCGACAGAAGTCTTTGTAAGTCTAAAGGCCTCCTTGTAAGTCATAATACATAGGGATGGATTTTGATCAGAAAACAAAAGAATCCCTAAATCAGATCCTTGAGGAACGGCCTCGTGAGAGATTCTTAAACTTGGAAAAACATAAGCCTTGGGATTGATTTGGTAGATATGATTTATGTAAGCAGTTTTGTCGCATATTTTAAATGTTACTCAGCTTGGAATAAACAATTTCGTGGGTTGACAGTATCAAATGCTTTACTACGATCGAAAAGTGCTAAGCTCTATGATGTCAAACATTTTAAATTTCAGTACGGAAGAGTTTGCCACACTTTTACGGGATTGAATCAATTCCAAACGTTAATGACGTTAAAATTAAGCAAAAAATTCTTGCACAATTTAATCTCAAATCAGGATCACTTCATTTCCTTCCTTCCTCCCATATTTCAAAACCACCCACATCAGTATTGGATTATTTAAGACTGCTGAAAATCATAGAAATATACAATTATTTTATTCTGGTTTAAGTTCGATGGGCTTGGGCCAAGCCTTAAAAGTTCGAATTGAGCAAAATATCGAGTAGGTCGACTTGTATTGAAGTACAACTTTTTGCTAACTTTTCACGAGAGAAGGCCTGCAAACACCTGAGGCATCGGCTTTCTTTGGCAATGGAAACGGTGAAAATCTCAGGGGTTTCAACCGTTTCCGTTTGGGGTGACCTCATCAGTAGCCTTCGGCTTAAGAAATTTCTTACTTTCTCAGTACTGCAGATGTACTAACTTTGTAAGTAGTAGGAGGGAAGACTTGAGACGTTCGCTGCCAAACCCCTGAGTTTGGCATGACGTGAAATTTCATGCCACCAGTTGTACTGACATTTCTCAACACGTTCTGCAAAGTCCGCCTGGGGTGTGTCGATTTCTAAGCCTCGCGTCCTGCATTTATACGCTCATTGACTTCCTATTTTCGGTGCAATTACAATAACAAAACGAAGCCAAAGAGCATAAGGCTGGGCATCGTTGGTATAGAGCAACGAGTTTTGTATACTGGGAATCGAATATTGAGTATACAGTGCTGAAAGTAGAGATACGAGTACGGAGTATGAAGAACCGACATTGCAAATATTTCGCCGTGTTTCTTATTTTTCTCGTCAAAAAGAGAGTTTGGCGATATTTTGGCGATTTACACCAACAAAATACATAAAGTATCGCTTTTTTTATCATAAAACGGATAAAGAACCGATTAAGAGTGAATGCGATTCTATATTATTAATTGGTCTCAATTTTTTATTAATCAATCCTTGAAATGACGATACAACGCTTAAAAATCACTAAGCATTCCCGAATTTTAGTTGCCCCTTTTATATTGAGATTGCACGGAGTTCCAACACAGAGAAAGCAAAATATGTAAGAACAACAAGAAAATTTAATTTTCCTACACGTTTGACAGGGATTTTCCAACCACTACGTTTATGTTGTTTTTCTACATGCGGCATGTAGCTTTTCTACACAAAAAAATAGGGGAAAGTTAACTTCGGTTCGGACGAAGTTTTGTATTGATAACCAAAAAGTTTTTCTATCTTCTTTTCGGACATTTCTTTTCTATGGGAGCAATACTATATAGACCAACTTGGTGGAATCATGGAAAGCAAAACAAGCTAACAATTACGAAATTTGGAGGCGATCCAAAAGAGAAAACAAAAGAGTTTTTCTCACAACAACTTCGTTTTTAGACTGATCATTCGTACTTCAGCTTTATGCTTTAGTTATCCGATCTCGACAAACCTTTGTAGAATTGTGCAAAAGATATTAATAATATACCTATAAGAATTTCCATAGAAAAAAAAAAAGTTTTTCTCACTAGAACTATTTTTTCGACCAATCATTCCTATGGGAGCTAAATGCAATAGTCATCCGATTTTGACCAAAATTTGTAGAATTATGTGAAAGCACTCCAAATAAATGAATGCCAATTTTTAGGACATTTCAATAGAAAACTTAACAATTTTTCTGACTAAAACTTCTTTTCAGACTCTACTTTTCTATCATAGATGTACTATATAGATGTCAGATTTCTACCAAACTAAGTGGAATTTTGCATAGTATATAAAATATGTATGTGACAATGATAAGGACATTTCCATAGAAAACTAAAAAACTAGTTTCACTAAAACTAGTTCCATATGCTTTAGTCATCCGATCCGGCCGGTTCCGACATATGTGCAGCGTATATGTGTCAAAAGACTTCGTGCAAAGTTTGGTAAAGATAGCTTTGAAACCTGACGGAGAAGATAGCATAGAACCAGACAGACGGACGGACAGACCGACATGGCTAAATCAACTCAGCTCGTCGTGCTGATTAAGAATATATATAAATACCCTGTGGTGGGAGATGTTTTCTTCAATGCGTTACAAACATCCGAGCAATTTTATAATACCCCATGCTACTTACACAAAGGAATGTGAGGACACTTACCATGTTTCGGATTCAAGCTCACAAATTATCATCCTAGCCCAGTATGGGCCCCATACGGCTACAAACCACCCATGCGGTAATGCCTCAAATCACAGTTATAAATAAAAACGACAAGCGACGATGAGAGACACGTTCCGTGTAGATTTTCTAAATGTAGCATTCAGTATTTAAAGTCCTTAAATATAAGTTTTCTGTACTGATTTTGAGATAAATTTGTCGTTTAGAATTTCCACACGCGCTTGTAGGCTTTTAATATCTATGTGACAATGTAGAAAACCCAAATTTCCGTGTGTTAAATGGAAAATGTAGAAATACATTGAAAAAAAGGTGATTTTCTCTTGTCAGGTTACATGGCAGTCATTTGTCCACGCAACATTTAACTTTCCTACATGCCTCGGTTACTTTTTTTATTACTACATGCTGTGTGTAGTTTTTCTACATGCCATGTGTAACTATTTGTTTGCACTATTGTAACTAGTGTTTTTTGTGTGATTTCCAGAACGACGAAAATAAATTTTTAAGTCGAAATTCAGATGAATAGAAACACTTTTGAATTCCTTTGAATTTTGAATGCTTATAAAAAGCAGTCTTATTTGAACTAAGCATTGTGCCGAAATAAACTTTAATGTCATATGGAATCAAGCCTTTAACAGGGAAAACTACGTTTCGTTTAGGATTGCCATTTCTACACGCGGCATGTATCTAGTTTCGTTTTCGTCTGTGTAGAAGTTATTTGAAAATAAGCTGGTTTTCTCAAGTCGTGTACCGTTTTCCTTTGTCCAAGCAGCATTTACCTTTTCAGCATGTTTGGCTTACTTTTTTTTATTTTTACATGTAAAATTCAGTTTTTCTACATGCCACGCTGAACTCTCTGCTTTCTACATTAAGCTTGTGGAATTTAGCAGGGTTGCCGCTTCTACTCGCGGCGTGTAGTTAGTTTTGTTTGAAAATACCAAGTAGTCCAGTTTATGCGATATGTAAGAACTATATTGGTGAATACTTTTATGCCCAAGGTAATTGAATTCAATATGAGTAGTATCTTTGATACTTGCGTTGAAGATATTGAACAGTCGTGTTTGGTCCAAGGGTCCCAAGCTCAAATCCCAGAGAAAGTATATAGCTTAAAATATTAATTTATTCAATTCGTTGTTTTTTAGGACTCCCTCTTGACTTTAGGAAGATACGTTTTCATATCTACAGAAAGAAACGCATCCCTTAGAGAACACTTTTGTTATCCCTCTTAAGCGACCGTTTTATCCTCAAGAAGAAACGCGTTCCTATCCCTCAGATCAGGCTCCTCTCTCCCTCAAATAACAGTGCCACACTTCTTCACAAAGGGAGATGATAATGCGATAGCAATGATATCGCTGGAGCAAAGAGATATTGTACTGTTAGAATCGCATTCTTATCTTCACTCACACTAGTTAGGGAAATCGGAATCAAAACTTTTTCCAACTATAAAATACTTTCTTATTTTATTTTGTTATTTTTATTAACATATCATATAACCCAACCCACTGTTCTCGACACACCTGGGAATCGCCCCCTAAAATCCACAAGTTGCCTCTATGGATTTTCACCTTTTTGCGTTTCAATATTTTTAATTTTGAAAAAGTGTTTGGTTCGCACCAGCTCATTTAATTGTTAATTTATGATTTCAACTTAGGGATGGGGTGGCTCGGCTGCTCGGTTGCTGCTCTGGGAGGCCATAGAAACATTTTTGATAATTGCCTCTGATTTGTTGCTGTTTTTGTGTGTTTTTGGCAAATCAATTTTTGCAACTTTGTGCCTGCACGCGGAGAGACAGCGAAACATAAATAAACAAAAAAAATCTCAAAGTATCTCAAAGATACACAAAATAAATCTACGAAATTTGTTTCCCACCGTACCAAATTGTTACATGTCATAACGTGGCCAGCTCTTGAGGCCCCCCTCCTGTGGAGTTCATTAATTATGCAATCAGAAGTAGCGGCTAGAGCGATTTATAGGCATAAATGTTAAGTTGAAAATTTGCATAATTCCTGGAAGGCTGCGTCGATACGTGGTTGATGATGATGATCATCATGAGAAATGGGAATGGGAATGAGAGAGAAACAAAATGCGCTGTGGGCTCAAGTGGCTTAATAGCTGGAGAAAACAAGTGAAGTTCAACAGTTTGGAGAGCACTCGAATGCGCCGTCGAAAGAAAACACTCCAGCAAGGAGTCGGAGTCGGAGTCGGCGGTGGAATCTCCCGATGATGCCTGCTGCCTGATGCCTGCTGACTGCCTAGCCACGGCCTATTGAAAATGAAAATAACTTAATGCAAAGAGGCAACGACAACGTTCAACTGTTCAACTGTTCATGAGCAAACAACAGGGGCAACAGCAGCAACAACATGGTACATGGCTTAACTCGTTGGCTTCGTTGGCTCTTAACGAGGCCGACATCAAACAAAACGTTGACCAGAGTTTAACTGAGGCCGGCTCACATCTTGAAGCTGGGCTTTACTCACTGCTATGCAAACAATGCCTAGAAAACAACACAACCACATGGCTGAATGTGCATCTGTAGATGGATCAACTGTGCTGCATCTATCTGTGTGTGTGTGTGTGTGTGTGTGCTAACATTTCACTCAACATGCTGGCCTGTGGTCCAAGAGGCAGTGTAACAAGAAATGATTAGGATTTTCTTTAAGGTTCGAAACTGAATTACCCTAATAAATGTTTTTTTTTTTTTTTTAAATTTTTAAACCCCCTTTTAACTTTTTAAATCATTAAAATTTTTTTTTTTTACAAAAGCGGAAAAAAGGGTTATTTTTTTTTAAATTTTTTTGCCTAATGCAGTATGTTTGTGTATGCCTGTGGCTGTCCGATGCACTTGGCAAAAGCCAAATCTAAACTGCAGACAGCGCAAGTGGCATAAGAGAGAAAGAGAAGAGAGACCCAAACGAAGTTGTTGTTGCAATTTCGTTATGCGTAAGTCCTAAACGCGCGGCAACGGCTGGTGTTCTAAAATTTAAGAAAATCAAAAATCTTAAACATACAAAACAATTTTAAATAAAATTTATAGCTTGGATATTCAAAAAATATCCCCCAAAGGATTTTCGAAAACTCAATTAGTTTAGGAGATATAGTCCTTTTAGTGACCCAATGTGACCTAAATTCCCAAGCAACTACAAACTTAAGGGGGTCTTCTCATTGAGCAACTTTTTTTTTAAACCCTCGTATTTTGACCTATGCGTTAAGTTTTCTCCGGTTCTACCGGACCGATTTTGATGAAACAAAGTGAATTCGACGGAGAATTGTCAGCTCTTTAAAACTGCATTTAAACATTTTTGATTTTTTTTTTTTTCCAAAAAAATTACTTCAAACTTTAAACGCGTTTATCTCGAAACCACGTTTTTCGAACTGGCGGCCATGATATCTCCAGTTCAACTGAACCGATTTTCATGAAACAAAGTGGAATCGACGCAGAATTGTCACCATTCTCGGCTGAACCTCGACCATAATTTTAAAAAATTTTTTACTATTTTTTTACACTAAACTACAAAAAAAAAAGCCCGAAATTGAAATTTTTTTTTTGAATGGCCGCCATTTTGTCAAAAAAAAATCACAAAATTAAGTTTGAGGTTCAGCCGAGAATTACATCTATACTGATTATAACCCCGTTTTTTTCATTTCGGACGCTCGGAGACCCGGAATCGTGGCCGCCGTGACGACCCTTTTTTTCACCACCAACTTTGAAGTCTCATTACTTTTTGAACAGCCCTCGTATCGAGGCAAAAAAATTTTTTATTTACTTTGAACCTTTTGTAATACAATAAATAAAAAAGTTTTCAATTATTCTTTGCGTTTTCAAATAAGAATTTTTTTAAAAGGGTCAAAAAACGGGTTTTGAATGTTTTTTTTTTTTTTTTTTTTTTTTATCATACCCAAAACAGTTTTGTGTCGATTTTTCTACTGTGATGCCTTGCAATTCCCAAACAGTTATAGCAAGTGCTGTAGGAACATGAGGAGCGAAAGCTAAGTCTATTAATGATAGAACCGGGGGTATGTAAAAAAAAATAATCCCCCCCCCCTTTCAGCTTGAGAAAATAACCCTGCAGTTTCTACCCGGCTCGAGGTCACGTTAAGCTGACGCATAACTTTAAACAGAGACACACAACCTAAAAGCAAAGGCTTATTAATGATAAGAACCGGGGACAATAAGAAATACAAGGAAAGCCTGAGCAAGAAAAAATGTCAAAGGGGGAAAAAGATTGATACGCGACCTTGGTGATAAGCTCTGGAAGCCGTAATAAAAGTTCTAGTGCAAGCAATCCCTTTTACCTAGATTCAGGGTAGTATAATATCGAGCCACAATGAAAATGCCCGGCCATAACAACATTTCGGGATGGAGTGTAGTTTGAATATCGAGCTCAATTTAATCTCGGCCAAACTTCCGCCACGCCGATTTCTAGATCAAATCAAGTACGAATTTCGAGCTTAAGTCAATATCGGGCCTTCTTGATTTGATTCTACTAAGGGATCAAGTCAAGTTCGGATAACAAGCTTAAATCAATCCCATTTAGGATAAAGTCGTGATCAAGACAAGAATTCCGGGATTGAAAAAATCCGAGATCAAGTCCATTCCCCTGAAGAGAAAACCGGTTGACCGAATTCTGACTTCATTTGGGATTGATTTAGCCACGAATATCTCGAACGTAGATACTGCAGGTTTACTTAGTAAAAAGGTCGTAAAAACAGTCAAAAACAATTCAGAAAATAACGTTGTATCGATTTTTTTAACTCGAGATACAAATTAGCGATTTTGAATGTTTGAATTTTGGTTTGAGAAAAATATTCGCTTAACTTTTTTTGAGTATAGATCTTTCTCATTATGAATGTTTGTTCTTATATGCCGTTGAGTTGCTGCTACCTCCTGTAACTCATTCTAATCAACTATACCTTAGTACTTCTTCTTCATTCCAATCGATTCGTTCATACCTTTGCCATTTGCAGGGTAGCCAACAACAAGACCGCTTGCTGGCAATGTGAACAATTTTTAAATCAAATATTGACCCGAGGCTAAAGCAAGTAAGAACATTCAGAGCTGACGAGGTTGATGATTTTTCAATTTGGGTTTTGTAGTTTTCCGCTGAGGTGGCTGCTTCCAACTAATGTGGCGCAGTGATCTCCATGATCAACAGGGAGCACTTTAAAACAGTTCATTTCTTTTGTCAAGGCTTTCCTCGTGTTGGCCTTTTGCATTTTGCCGCTGAGTAAATGTCGCAGGCAAATATCAGCAGCGGCAGCAACGGCTACCGCGGACAAGGTAAAATATTTAAACATGTTTAGTGATTTGCTGTTAAGTAGTCGTCGGTAAGAAGAAGTAGAAGAAGCAATCGTATTGCGGGGCAAATTAATTGTTTGGCTGCAGTTCGGGCAAAATTTGTTGTGCTCAGGGCCAGGGCCAGGGCGAACTTTGCCCGGTTTGGATCGGCGTCAGGTATGAATGATGACAGCTTTAGCGTTGGCGATGATCAACGATGGGGCAAGTCAAGGCAGCGGCAGCAGCAGCAGTGCATGGTGCACGGTGTTTGTTTATTTATTTGCTTTTAGCTGTTAATAATTTATGTAAGAGCGTGCGGGCACTTGGGAAATAACAAACATTGCAGGAGCAGGTATGCACTCTCTATCTGCCTGCATCTCTCTGCGATTAGCAAAGAAAAATTATGATTTTGAACTTCGATTAGGTGGGCTTGGACTCTTTCTCTCCGCCATCAATTAGCATTGGTAATGAGCTTTTAAATGCATTCCGAGTGTGTGTGTGTGTGTGTAAGCATCCAACGGCTTCTCGGTCAGCTAAGGCGTATGCGTGATATTTGTTGAGCCATCGATTCAATTGGAAGTAACTTTCTTTTGATTAATGAAAATGTGACATGCATTGTTGATCATCTTCTTAGTTCTTTCGAATATGTTTATATTTTTATGTTTATCTGTGCTAGAAAAATGTAAATGGAATCCGGCAGCTTATTTGTTGACAAAACTAATGTGTTTTTTATCAACAAATTTCTTTTCTTGCAACTTCTTCGGCGCTTTAGATAAGCTATGTATCAAAACATTCATCATTACGCAAAGACTGATCAACAACCGACGAAATTTGACTAAATAAATAGGTTAGAAAAGTAATACCAGATTTTTTTGCTCAGGACTTAGCATTGGGTCCAAAAATATGCCATACAGAAAAGCATTGTTCTCAAAAAGGGACTTCTTAGCTTCTCGATTTCCTTGCCCAGTGCAATCAAGCCTCATTTCAAATGTGCAAAAACGAGGACTGCATTAAATCGAAGAATTCATCAAATTATCGCCTATTGAAAAAAGAACACAAGAATTCTGTTAAACATTCCGGGACCAGTGTTGACTATAAACAAAGAATGGAATTGTTTTAAAATAGTTCAATCTTTCAATTTTTTTTGCCATTTCAATCTTTTAGTTCAATTTCAGGAAGCTTAAGAATATTTCAAAGGAAATCCTTAATATAGTTATTACAATACAAATATTAAAATAATTTACGCTGACTTTTTTTATACCCTTGCAGAGGGTATTATAAAATTGTCCGGATGTTTGTAACGCATAGAAGGAAGCATCTCCGACCACATAAAGTATATATATTCTTGATCAGCACGACGAGCTGATTGGTCGGTTTAGCCGTCTGTCCGTCTGTTTCTATGCTATCTCCTCCGTCAGTTTTAAAGCTATCCTCACCAAACTTTGCACGAAGTCTTTTGGTACAAATACGCTGCACATTTGTCGGAACCGGCCGGATCGGATGACTATAGCATATAGCTGCCATAGGAACGATCGGTTGAAAAACTAGTCTTAAAGAGAAAAACTTTTTTGTTTTTAATGGAAATGCCTCCAAAGTACGTATTTCTTAGTTTACTATCCCTTCCCATGATTTCACTAAGCTTGGTCGAAATCGGATGACTATAGCATATAGCTGCCATAGGAACGATCGGTCGAAAAACTAGTTCTAGTGAGAAAAACTTTTTTGTTTTTAATGAAAACGTCCTTATCATTGGCATACACTTAATTTATATACTTTTACACAATTCTACAAAGTTTGGTCGAAATCGGATGACTATAGCATATAGCTCCCATAGGAACGATCGTCGGAAAAACTAGTTCGTAAACCTTTTTGCCCTTTAATTTTCACAACAAAAAAAAACTACCCCAATTGAAACCTTTGTTCAAAAACTGCAACCGACAAGCATATAGCTGCCATAGGAACCGAAAAACTAGTTTGAGTGAGAAAAATTTTTTTTTGTTTTTAATGAAAACGCCTCCAAAGTGCGTATTTCTTAGTTTACTATCCTTTCCCATGATTCCACAAAGTTTGGTCGAAATCGGATGACTATAGCATATAGCTCCCATAGGAACGATCGGTCGAAAAACTAGTTCTAGTGAAAAAACTTGTTTTGTTTTTAATGAAAACGTCCTTACTTGGTATACACTTTTTTATATAATTCTACACGATTCTACAAAAATGAAAGTCCTTTTTATTGGCATACTCTTATTTTATATACTTTAACACATTTCTACAAAGTTTTATCAAAATCGGATGACTATAGCATATAGCTGCAGTATGAATGATCGGTCGAAAAAGAAGTTCTAGTGAGAAAAACTTTTTTGTTTTAAATGGGATCGCCTCCAAATTTCAATTAACGTGTAATTATACAGTTTTCACCAAGTTTGGTCGAAGTCGGACATCTATATAGTATAGATCCCATAGAAAAGTAAGGTCCAAAAAGTAGTCTTAGTTTGAAAAACTTTTTTTTTCAATGGAGCTGGGTATACAAAAACAAACTTTCCCTATTTTTAAACTTCCCCTATTTTTATTTTTTATAAGTGACAAAAAATATATCTCGACAGGGGGCGTTGTTGCATTGGGCGTTATTGCAGGCAACCATGAAACGAAATTTTAAAGTTGGGACTATTATACTTTTTAGACTTTGTTTTTGAAGATTGTAGAGGACTTTTGGATCTGTAAAAGTTGGCGATGAGTTCCACACCCGTATAAACCACAAACTGTATGAGCTCTATGGGGACACTGATCTAGTCAAGCATATAAAACAACAGTGTCTGCACTGGATTGGACATGTTACTCGTATGGATGATAATGCTCCTGCAAAAAAAGTGTACATTCGAATGTCGAACGAATTCGCAAGAAGAAGGCTGGAACGCCCGAAACTAAGATAGAAAGATCAGGTGCTGGAAGGCATTGAGGCGCTTGAAGTGACCAACTGGTGCCAGCTAACACAAGACAGAGGCGAATAGCGGTCTTTTATTACAGCGGCCGAGACCGTCAAACGGTTGTGATTGAAATATCGGGCAAAATAAGAAGAAGGAGGTAATCTGGAATAGTCTTCCACCCGATAATTTCTCGTAGGTATCCGAACACGTGCCTCGAGAACCTACGTTTTGCTGCCACAAACCAAAATCGGATATGTTCTCGATAGTTTTGTTAATGAAAATTTCTAGAAAATGTCGAAAACGGATGCATTTTCTAGGTCGATTGTCGGGTGGACTACTGAATACCTTATCAATGTAATCAACAACTTTAATTTCAGTATCAATTGATGGGCATTTGTCCACATCAAAACTTCTGCTATTTTGAACAAAATCTCTACGAAATCGTGTGTAACATGGGCCAAAGCTAAGTTCGAACAAAACTTTCGTATATAAACCTCGAAGATTTTAGAGGCTGCTCTTTGGATAGTCATTTTAGGCTCAAGAGAGCTGGTGAGTGAGGATTTGGTCCCTCATGAAACGCGTCCGATCAACCTGAAGCCTCCTTTGTTGTGGTGTGTGAAAAATAGCATAACAAGACCTCGAGCCAGTTAAAAACTGCAAGTAAACCTCGAAACTTCAAATTCCAAACATAAACTATTGGAATAGTTTGGTTCAAACACTGAAATTTTGAAGAATATCTATCTAAGATCGGACAAAATATAACTAAGAAAGTTGCAGCGAAAGTCTGCTCACAGACAACTAAATCTACAATCCACTGGTGTATCCTTTAATTAATAGCAAATTCTGTGTACAAATTTCTGATGAACCTCTCAGCCCACATTCATCAATGCAACTCAATTCAAAAACAAACCATTAATTTCTAATGCAAACATCTAAAGGAATTTTTGCCAGTTTTTCCTCTCATTTTGTTAAAATTTAGCCAAATTGTGTGTGAATTCTATTCGTGGAAATACACTTTCAATTATTTTTTCCCGCTAAACAACAGGAGCAGCAGCAGCACCCACCCACCCACTAAACCCACCAGAATTAGCGCCAAAAATTGTATTTCCCAAAACAAACGAAATCATGGCGAAATTTTTGCACTGATTACGTGAGAGAAACGAAAAAGAAATGGAAATAAATAAACCAACAATGCAACAAGAACTAAATATAATTCTATATTAAGTGGCCAATCTAAACAATGGCCAGCATCAACAACAACAACAACAAAAAGAACAAGTGGCACAAATGAAAGACCTTATAATAAACAAATGTATTGCACATAGTCTACACACACACACACACACACACACAATTTAAACATAAACAAAACAAAACAAAATCAAGAAAAAAAAGCGTTGCCCATTAAAATTTCAGAGGTACTCGGCATCAGCAGCAACTTGTTTTCCTACCGCTAGACAAAATGCCAAAAGCCCCCAAGAACAACAGAAAGAACAACAAAAAAAATCATGCTAAAATCAGAGAGGGATCCCTTGCTGTGATTTTTATGCACAACAAGCGGCGGCTGCAGAAAAGCCACATTTTTTTAATCGAAACGAATTAATGAGCAGCGCAGAAAGCGAAATATTTTTGTTGAAATCGTTAAAAGAAGCGCACGCCTGCCAATGATGATGATATCCTGCGGCGCCAACAGATACAGATACAGATTCAACTGCAGATACATTTACTGGCTGATGGCTGATGGCTGATACTGGCCGGTAACCTTGACCAAGCCGCCCAGCTGGGCCGTGTGATAATGATGATGCTGCAAAAACCAGAGAGCTTTTCAGCAAGTCAGCCACCTGTAAACGTAAACGCCTAAATCTGTCTAAATATTTTGGTAGCTTTTTGATTTGTGGCTAAATCTGCGAGGCCAAAAACATATTGCATACATATGCGCGTTATGCCGGCCGGCAGATTATAGAGAAAATGTGCGCCTCGGCGAGATATTTATGTTTGGTCATTAGCAGCCAACAAGCGCGCCTCGCTTAGCGCAATTAAGTTTGGCAAAGTATTTCAATTATTTTAATTTATCCAATCGAAAGAATTTATGTCTGGATTTTGGAATATATCTGAAGCATGCGAAAAATTATGAACTCTCTTTTGATTTGAAGGCCTAGTTTGTGGTCATGGATAACTAAAGTATTTACAAATAGTTCATTTACCTGGCAAACGCAAAAACCTTGAGCAAATCGAATGATCTTGAATTGTAAATAATGCCAGAAAATTTGGGAAAATGTTTGATATTGTATTTAGTTGTTTAGAGATTTTAGGCAACAAAATTTCAGCTCGAGAAACATACATTTTATATTCAGAATCATTTAACGTCCAAAAAGTCAACTAATAAATTAAAAAGAGGGGAAAGTTAACTTCGGCTTGGCCGAAGTTTTGTGTACCCTTGCAGTTTGTTTTTCCAAATATGACTACTTTTTGGACCTTACTTTTCTATGGGAGCTATACTATATAGATGTCCGATTTCGACCAAACTTAGTGCAATCATGGAAATGCATTACAAACTGTTAATTGCGAAATTTGGAGGCGATCCCAATTAAAACAAAAAAGTTTTTCTCACTAGAACTTCTTTTTCGACCGATCATTCATACTGCAGCTATATGCTATAGTCATCCGATTTT
The DNA here is from genome assembly GCA_018904265.1 of Lordiphosa collinella. Classification (NCBI taxonomy): domain Eukaryota; kingdom Metazoa; phylum Arthropoda; class Insecta; order Diptera; family Drosophilidae; genus Lordiphosa; species Lordiphosa collinella. The sequence goes on from JAEIFV010000485.1 coordinate 49,523, forward strand.
GACAAAACTTTGTAGAAATGTGTAAAAGTATATAAAATAAATATATGCCAACGAAAGGGACGTTTCCATTAAAAACAAAAAAGTTTTTCTCACAAGAACTAGTTTTTCGACCGATCGTTCCTATATGCTATAGTCATCCGATTTTTACCAAACTTTGTAGAATCGTGTGAGAGCATATAAAACAAATACATGCCAATTTTGAGGACATTTCCATTGAAAACAAAAAAGTTTTTCTAACTAAGACTACTTTTCAGACACTACTTTTCTATGACAGCTATACTATATAGATGTCCGATTTCGACCAAATTTGGTAGAATCATGGAAAAGCATAGTAAACTAGGATAGAAAAAAGATTGCTCAATTGAAAACAAAAAGTTTTTCTCACTAAAACTAGTTTCGATCGGTCTTTGACAAGTCATCCGATCCGACCGGTTCCGACAAATTGATGACTTAAACAAGTTCCCCGAGCCGATCAAGAATATATATATTAGCGCGATAGTCATCATTATCCGCCAATTCCGACAAAGCCACAAATACGCAGCACATAGCGGCCGGATGACTATTGATCGAAAAAAAGAAAACCCTTTTTGCTTGTAAATGATTCCACAAGTTTGGTGGGAGGCGGCAGACTATATAGTGTAGCTCTTTTAGAAAAGTACGAGAGAAAAGTTTAGAAAAACATTTGTTTTTAATGGAAATTGATCTTAAAATTGGCATTTATTTATTTGGTTTGCCTTTACACAATTCTAGTTTTGTCAAAATCGGATGACTATAGCTGCCATAGGAACGATCGGTCGAAAAACTATTTGTTGTGGGAAAAACTTTTTTGTTTCCAATGTAAAGGTCCCTCACGTTGGCATATATTTATTTTAAATACTTTAACACAATTTAAGAAAATTTTGTCAAAATCGGATGACTATATCATATAGCTGCAGTTTGAATAGCCCAAAGAAAAGTTAGGACCGAAAAGTAGAAAAACTAACTGCAAGGATATACAAACTTTTCTCTATTGTTTTCCTGAATGTTACTTTCGAAATTTGTCATGTTTATTGCATGCTTCTCTCACATACTGACACACTTAACAATTTGACAACACAAAAGTTTAAAAGTTTTGACAAATAGTTATTAAGCATTTAAACTCAAGATGTGGGATGTTGGATGCGCTCAGTGGGAATAGGCAATAAGTATATCTTTATGATATTAAGAGCATCAGAGTAAATTTTGGTGCAATTGGGTGTGCAAAATGGCTTGTGAAATAATCTTTCCGTAGTATGAACCCTTGTTCATTTGATCATTGATCATTGAATTGCATAAAATCGGTTCCAAAAATTTAGAAATTGCAAAAAGCATGAATCGTCTTAAAAATACAATTAGAATTTTCTTAACAACCCAAAAGGATATGGGACTACACCACGTAGCGGACGAAAAAGCGATATCGACACCCGATGCAAATGTGCACTCAAAGAAAAAATAGAAAATTTCATACTTAGATCGAGAATGTTTAATGTCAGAAGTTCGATAACAATGAAAATTCTAGATCCAAAAGCGAAATCCTCGATCAAAGTAAGAATTTTGGATCCCGTTTTCAATACTTGAACCAAGTTCGAAACATTCTCAAATCACTAATCAAATCCAAGATTGTTCATTTTTGCATCAACTGCACTGTCAAAAGCTAAGAATGTTCGTTCTTGTATCAAGAGCTCATCAGGTTCAAAAGAAAGATCGTTCACTCTTATATCAAAAGCTCCACAGATTCGAAGGTAAGAGCGCCCACATTCCAATCAAACAACAATTTTTATTTCCATTTTTGATTAAATTGAATATTCATTATCTAAGTTTTAGCCGGCTCGAGGAACACACAACACCACAAAGCAGTAGCACTTTTTGTCCGTCGTCCAACAGCCGATTCTCCATGCCAGCTGTGCCATAACTGTTTGGGAATTCCAAAGCAACATGACTGTAAAAATCCCCACACACCCCTCTTCCATAAAAACGCTATTCTCTCAAATGTGCTTGCTCTTCTCTTTCAGTTTCTTTACCTCACTCCCCTCGCCTAAAGACACTAAACTGAGTACAAATATAGCTCGATATCAAGAGCAGAATTCAAGAGAGTTCGCACTTAAGTGCACCGACTTTCAGCTATGGACTCAATGAGCAGGGGACAGATTAAGGCTTAATTGGGACTCAATGGGCGTATTCAGTAGACAAATCCGATTTTCTATTACTGATTTATGAATGGCGATTTTGAGCGGTGAATACAGTGATTGCCAATGGCGACTGATAGATTTGGAAATCATGATTGGTAAGGCAGCTTATCGACTGTACGGCCAAATGTTAATGCCAAAATTGAGAGTGAGCTGCCGAACTTACAGCGTTAAAAGCTCTCAAAAATTGTGACAATGTATTTTTTACTAAATGAAATATGCCAGAGAATAACCTAAACTAAGCATTCAGTGTCATCCAACAGAGAATCATCAGAAATTGCAAGTCGTAAATCAGTAATCTTGAATCGGATTTATCTGCTGAATACGCCCAATGTAACAAGGAATAGGACTATACAAATAATCCATGAAAGTCCGTGCCTTCAATATACTAGTATGGTTCCCAAATCTAAGCTTTTACCTCAAAACCGCGTGAAAGACAATCGAATGCAAATCATTTTTTGAATGCAGAATTTTTAAAACCTTGAGGTTTTCCAACATCGAAAAACTACATCACAGAATATCTTGCTTATAGGCTAATTAAATATAGCAACATTTAACATCTTGAAGCAACATGTTTTAGTTCCACATCGTTTCTCATAAAATAGAGTAAAGTACAAGAAACTTGCCATGCATTTTCAAAGACGGCAGGAAAACCACTTGAATTTAATAACTCGAAGTCAACGAAGTCAAAAAAGGAATCAAAAAGATGTTTGTTTATTGGTTGGTTGAATTTTGGCGGTTCCACTAAATTTTTTAAAGATGAATAAGAAGAAAGAATTTTTGGCTCATCCTGCTGATTGTCACTTTTCATAAATTTCTAAACTTAGTTAATATATTCTGAAGAGGCTCTGATTTCCTTGGTAAACATTCCTAGTATTTTGTTGTCAAAAAACATTATCGCATACCGTTTCATATTAATATATTTGTTTTGTTCAACAATCAATTTAAGTTTAAGAAATAACAATTTCACCATTTATCCACATAGTTTCACAATTCTCAGGTAAACTTTCAAGAATTATTCCTTTGAAAATATGCAAATCATTGAAATTCATTGAAACTGCCTGTTTTTGCTACAATTTATGCCCAATTTTTTATTGGCTTGAAAGAAACCCCCTAAATAAAACTTTTCTGGCGGCAGGCCGCAAATTTTTCCACACATTCTCACACACAAGACCAAGGCCATAAGCGAAACTTTTCCATCATATATCAAACAGGGCGCCCCCAGCACACTAAACAAGATCATTTGTCTGGCTGCCTACTGGGGGTACTTTGTAGTGTACTTCCTGGAAAGCAAAGTTCTCGCTTCTCGCTGACATTGAAATGATTCGTGTGAATTTGAGTGTGAACTTATGAATTTTGGCAGTTGAGCAGAAGCAGCTTTAACCGATCTCCAAATCGAACGCTTTAGTATCTTAATCAGGCATGTCATGGTCACAAATTGAAACGATCCATCAGTGCCCCCTCTGCCTCTGTCTCCCTTTCAATGAACGTAATGTGCAACCAGTTGGATCAGGGGTCGTAACTATATCTGGGCTTACGTATATGGGCAACTGGCACTTGGCTTTTGGATCACTTTGTTCGTAAGTGGGTAGTTGATATTTATAAATAGATCAGCTAAAATTAACTTTTCATTGCGGTTTGGCGAATAAATAAATACGTGTTTGAATATGTAAAAGCAAATGTATTTGGTTTTAACTGGATGGCAGGAAATGAGCTAAACCATTTTATTGGGGTGTATTGGGATTTGAGTAAGTGTGTTCAATTAACTTTAAAGAAGATTGAAATAACCATGATAAATAGATAATAAAGAATATTTAAAAGTTCTTACATTGAATTCAATTTTCTAAAACTTGAAGTAATCCGTATTAAGCAGATTCAAAATTATTTTAAGTACACTCAGAAAAAAGTATGGAACTCAGTATTTGAATCAAACACAGTGTCAGAAGAACGTTAAGAACGAAAATACTTGATTTAAGTTCCCAAATTCTTATTCAGGTATGATTTTATTACCCGAAGTTCAGTCAATTAAAATTGATTTCAGACCGTGCTTAGTACAATTCGAAATATTTTATAAACTAAACGATCTTATTTTTTAGTCATAATAATCTTAAGTTTAACCCAACTTAATCTTTTAACAAGAATTTGAACGCGGCGGCCAATGAAAATCACCATTTTATGACATCATGCGGCAAGGGAAGAATGACCTCAAAAAATCGATTGTAGCGCGGCTGGTTTTTAGTGGAGCGCCATGTTGTTAAAACTAGTAGTGCACCATTCGCTACCGACAAACAATTGGCATCAAAAAATTGATTATCATATCGCGATAACGCTCCTGATTGACGGTAACCGTTTGGCATTCTTCATCTTCGAAAAAGAACGGCCCAATAACCATTTTAGTACAAATGCCTCACCAAAAAGTGACTTTTTCGTTGTGATGTGGTACTTCTTGAATCTCTTGAGGATATTCAGTATATTTCAGTTCAGTTTATTTAAAAGGTGCACTTCTCACATTATTTATTCACGTTGAGTTTTTTACAAAATTTTTTGACTTGTATTTGTTCAATGTACTGACTCTTCAGACGCATTATGTAATTAGTCGATCTGGCATTGCTGTAAAGCTATTCCGCAAATTGGCTTATAAATTAAACTCAACTGCAACAAAATATTAGAAAAAATAGCGACAGTTTTTGGCGGCGAATTTTCCCTAGCTTCCATTGAAAACAAAAAGTTTTTCTCACTAAGACTACTTTTTGACCTTATTTTTTACTATATAATTCATACTTAGCATTTGCTATTACAACTACGACGCCTTTGTCATCCGATTTTGATAAAAACTTTGTAGAAATGTGTTAAAGAATATTAAATAAGAATATGGCAATAAAAAGGACGCTTTCATTAAAAACAAAAAAGTTTTCCTCACTCGAACTAGTTTTTCGACCGATCGTTCCTATGGCAGCTATATGCTATAGTTATCCGATTTCGACCAAACTTTGTAGAATTGTGTAAAAGTATATACAATAGATGTATGCCAATGATAAGGAGGTTTTCATAAAAAAAAAAATGTTTTTCTCACTAGAAATAGTTTTTCGACCGATCGTTCCTATGACAGCTATATGCTATAGTCATCCGACTTCGACCAAACTTGGTGAAATCATGGGAAAGGATAGTAAACAAAGAAATACGTACTTTAGAGGCGTTTCCATTAAAAACAAAAAAGTTTTTCTCACTAAGACTAGTTTTTCGACCGATCGTTCCTTTGACAGCTATAAGCTATAGTCATCCGATCCGGCCGGTTCCTACAAATGTGCAGCGTATTTGTACCAAAAGACTTCGTGCAAAGTTTGGTGAGGATAGCTTTAAAACTGACGGAGGAGATAGCATAGACGCACAGCCGGACAAGGCTAAATACCACTCGCGGCTGATCAGATATATATACTTTTGTGGTCGGAGATGCTTCCTTCTATGCGTTACAAATATCCGCACATTTTAAAATACCCTCTGCAAGGGTATAAAAAGAATATGTACTTATTGTAAGTTTTGTAAGCTGTAAGTTCAAACAAACAAACTTGATTTTGTGTTAGTTTTAGCTCTTCTTAAAATCAGTTTCTAATTTTTTTTTAAATTATTCAATATGCCTCGAGAGTGCTTAAACTCGCAGAACTTCTGCTAGGTTTGCGCAAGATACACACCAAAGCCACAGAGTCAGATCATTAACCAAACTGTTCAAACGACTTACGAAGGGGTCTAAGGGAGTAAATGGTTAATTTGGACAAATCATGGTAACCACATTCTACTTGTACTGGGTGCCGCCGCAAACATATAGATGCCGTTCATTGTCCCAGCACGTTGGAGAGCATTTAACAGATTGTTTCTTTTGCTTATCTAAAGTATCGGGGTATTTGAAAAGAAACAAAAATCGTTTAAATTTTCCCACCGTATCGATTCTTGACAAGATGCCCTTTTACAAAGATAGCGTATATGGAAATACTAAATCTATCTCAAAATGTATTTACTCATTCAAATGCGTCCTATTTTCAATTGAAATCAATAAAATAATTTATAGTTTTCCCATAAAATTTTTCCATGGTATTTTTTTTTCCAATTTGGACATGTCCTGATGAAATCTTTCTCCATGCTCATCACTTGTGTCAGCTAAGCGTTCGGGAAAAAAATCCAACTGATAGTGTAGAAAATGTATATTTAGTGACATGTTGTATTTCATTTCTTGAAAGTTTGCCAGCATCTCAGAAACAGTTTGTTTGTAGAAATTCTCTAAAAATTCTCTTTGCCGAAACCTACGTCTTTCTTTCTATAGCGCTTAAAATCTTCTGGAAGTCCTCATCCTGATTCATCAATCTGCGTAATTGCGGACCAACAAAAACCCCCTCTTTGATTTTCGCATCGCTGAGTCTAGGAAAGAAATTTTTTAGATACTCGATGGCCCGTCCATTCTTAGGAAGAGCTTTGACAAAGTTCTTCATCACTCCAAGTTGGATATGAAGAGATGGTAGACAGATTTTATCTGCCTTGGCTGGGGGCAAGCGCAGAACATTCTGAAGCGAAATCTCTAGGCGGAGCCCAATTCTTTTGTAAATATATAACGGTCCTACGTGCACGACTGTCCCATTGGCAAAGAAAGCATCCGTACTTTATAAATCCTAGTTGCATACCCATGACCAAGGATACCATATTCAGATCAGCATACTTGAGTCACTGATGATGCTTGTAGTCGATTTTTCCAATACATACTTATCTGTCTCATGAGTTTCTTTCGAATTGTGTGAGCATGCAATGGGTATTGGGGAGTGTTATTTCCAATATGTAGGAGCATCGCTTTAATGCTATTGCAAGATGAATCAATAAAAAGGCACCACTGTTTTGAATCATGCATTATACCCATTCTGTCCATCAAACCATCAATATTATTGCAGTAGCACAACGTTTGTTATTGCTGGAAAAAATCATGGAACTTGAAATGGAATGCTATTTTAAAGCCTGATTTTTAGCCCTCAAGCTCTTCATTTGGCTGATTGAGTTGGGAGGTTTTAAGTACCCCAAAATAAGTTAATTCAATCTTTGGGTGAAAATTAAAACAAAAACCTTCAGCAGACCAAATTGGGAAGAAATCGACAGAATTCTTCAAAGAAACATTTTCAGAAAATCAGCCAATTTAAATTTGGTATATATAATTCGGAGTTATCAACATATTTTTGAAACGGTTTAAAAGTAACTTGCAAAGAAATAATTGAAAATTAGATATAAATTTGTTGATATATTTATCTTCATAGAAAAAGTCTAGTAAAAACTATTTCAATAGCACTTTTTTAATCGAGATTTCTACTGTACCTATCTACTTTCTAGCGAATCCACAGTCTAAGGAACGGACTTAAAATAATTAGCGGGGAAGGAAGCCCTTTTTGAGCTTGACTCTAGTCTGGCAGTGCTCTAAAATTTGCTTTTAAGATTTAATAGCGAAATGGAAGCCCAAAAAAATCAGTTTATTACCATTAAATTTTGTACATTTTCCAGGGTATTTGCTAGTCGTTTTCTACACATTTAAGGCCTTAGCTGATTTCTGGATTTGATTGATTTGCATACAAATTCTCAGTCACATTAGTTTTGATGGCAAATTTCTTTCCAGCAAAAATGCAGCTGATGTTGTTGTTGCTGTTGGAGCAGCAGCTGACCAGTTGAGCTGCTTGCTGCTGCTGGCTGCCACATGCTGAGCATTTCGGGGTTTTCACTTTCAAATTGCCTGACGCGCTTGACGCCATTTGATTGACACAAGTTGCTTGTCACATAAATAAAACTTAATTAAATTATTTAGATTATGTTGGAAATGTATTTTAACAGAGGGGAGTGACGGAGGGTGGGGGGAGGAAGAGAGACTTGGATACTCGTTGATCTCTGTGCATGCTAAAATAAATAAATAACCAATTTTTAATTGAATTTCTACCTACATTTTTAACCTGTTTGACAGCATTCCGTGGCAATCAACGTCGCTGCCAGTTGGTGGAGTAGTCGTCGTTGTTGTCGCCGATGACGCTGGTTGTTGCTGCTGCTGCGGTTGTTGTTGTTGCTTTTATTATATGCATAGTATGTAGTTGCTGTTATTGTAAATTGCTACAGCCAAGCGCCGTTGCCGCCTCAGCAAACCTCGTGCTGGTTTTTTTTTTCTTCTTTTTTATATTTTTTTTGCTCTGCCTTCTTCTTCATCGTCAGCAACAACAAAGAAGACCTTTTGCTGGTACGCTTAAGCTTATCAGGGGGCAGTTTCTTTTCTGCAGAGAGTTGGGGAGACTGCGAGGCTGCCGATGCTGCCTCATTGAAGTGATAGCCAGAGCATCAGCCACAATGGATGCTCGAAACGCGTGTCACTTAGTCACTCTCACAGTGGCATACAGGGTGAGACAAAATTTCAAAGAATATATGCAAACTTAAAACATTTAGGCCCGATTTCACATCTTCTACATAGAGCTGTGACAGATGTCACATATACTCGTACTTACAGCTATCTGGAAGATATGAAATCGGGCCTATGACTCTTATTTTTCACAATAAAAAAACATTGGCCAAGCAGGTTCAAGCAAACCATGAGCTCAAATAGATGTGTAACTGGTGGCCTTAGACTTGATTATTCTCCGCTGCAAAAAAATTCACAATTGAACTCCAACTCGTAACTTTGCATCATCTTTTCAAAGCGATTATTTGCAGGAATGCAAACCACTCGAAAATAAGTACTGGTTCGGTTCAGTGGTTCATACAGTTTCTGAACGGTTCTGTTGATTCGGTTTATAGAGCTAACTGAACCGCAGTTTCGTTTCGGTTCTGTTTGGTTATGATAACTGTCGTAATGTGACTTTTCGCACATTTTGGAAAGGTATTCACCTCTTAAAACGTTTAGAAGAAGGCGCAAAATTTATGAAGTCGGATTTGCAGGATTCGTCTATTAGTTCCTAGAGAAATGCACTTCGAAAACAGACAATGCTGGCTAGAAAAGAATACGAACCATACATCTTATACACCCTATTTATCGTATTGTATGAAAAAAGCTGTCCTTGATAAGATTGAATTAAAGTAAAATTGTACTCCACAAAACTGAGAATGTTGTCCACTAGAGGACGACAAACCAAAAATCAACTTTTAAGAATATAATGCAGAATGATGACAGGTATACTAAGTTATATGTCAAGTTATCTTTCAAGGCTATATCGATAAGGATCAATTCGGTCTATCAGTGGACTTCTTTGAAGAGGGTCGAACAGAATGTCGTATACAAATTATCCTAGGGAAATGATTAAAACCTTTTTTCATTATGGTTTTTAGCTCAGCTCAGAATTTTTTAAAGGAAGCGGGTTCAGTTCAGATTCGATTTTTTGCATCCTTTCAAAGCGATTCAAATTTCTCAGTCACTATATATCCATTTCATTTTGAGGGGATTTAATCAAATTTGTAAATTTTTTATTATTTCAAAGAGATTCAATCAAATTTCTCAATTTTTTTCATCTTTGCAAAGCGATTGAATCAAATTTGTCGCTTTCCTATTATTACAAAGCGATTCAATGAATACGGTCGTTCATATAAAATTTGAATTTGTCAATTTTTTCATCATTTCAAAGCGATTCAATAAAACTTGTCAATTTTGTATAGCACTTTAAAGTGTTTCAATCAAATTTGTTAAGCTTTCATCATCATTTAAAAGTGATTCAATCAAATGGGACTCCTTTTCTACCAGTTCACCATATTAAAGCAATTTCATCAAATTTTTCAATCATTTCAAAGCGATTCAAGATTATTTATTTTTTATTATATGAAGTTATCTTTATTCGTTTTATAGCGATTAAATCAACTTTGTCAATTTTTTTCATCATTTCAAAGCGATTCAATCAAATTTGTCATTCAATTCAAAGAGAGACCATCAAATTGTTTAGGTATATCATCATTTCGAAGCGATTCTATTAAATAAGTCAATAATTTCAAAGCGATTTTATCAAGTTTTTCAATTAATTCATCATTTCAATGCGATTCCTTCAAATTTATCAACCATTTCAAAGATTTAATTTTAGTCATGCTTCGTCTTCACTTGAACGCTTGAATGCAGCGATGTTCTTCCATAGCCCCCAGGGGCCGAGCGCAATTGGCAATTTACACGCACATGAGCCGAGCGCATGTCGAAATCGGGCATTTGAGCGTAAGCAGCGCCTCTTCGCATGGTGAGGCAGTTCAAAGCAGGCTGTCGCTAAAAGTTCCGGCTAATAAGATGTTGGTATTACAGACATAACGGTGCGTGTTTAAAGATCTGCGAAGAGCCTTACTTACACATACCTGAACTCTCCCCAACCTGTAATACCCCAGTTCAGAGTAGGGAAGGCTTTGGTCTTAAAAAGCCTGACTTTAGCCTTAAGGGAAAAGCCACTCTATGGCCGAAGTAACCAGTCCATCTTCCAGAGTTTTAAACGGGAAGATCCACACACCTAATTAACATGGGACTTCCATCCTGTCCAGTGTGGCGCTTACATTTGTTATGGTGTCCATGTGGGCAAGTCTAGCACCGTCCAAAGTGAGTCAACAAGTATTGCCCCTTCGAAGTGTAAAAGTAGCATTCTGCATTAACACCTATATTTCATCATAAGACCCAAGATTCAAATTCGTCGAGAAAATCCGGTGCCTTTCGAGAGACAGTCCAGCGACAAAAACACAGTATCGACGGCATAGGTTGCAGTAAGTAAACCTTGGATATCAAGAGATGGTACATCAGCTGTAACAACTATGTACAAAATAGGAACAACAACACTTCCTTGTGGCACACCAGCCCGAATAGGACGTATCAAGAAGCGCGAATTACGCACTTCAACAGAGAACTTGAGTTAATTAGTCGTCACAAACACTCCGGGTGTATCGGCATCAACTTATACAACAATCCCTCATGCCAGACTCTATCGAATGCTTAGCGTACATTTAAAAATACAGCCGAACAATATTTATTATACTCTGTACCAGAGGTACTCAGAGTATATTAAGTTTGTGCAAAAGTATGTAACAGCCAGAAGGAAGCATTTCCGACCCTATAAAGTATATATATTCTTGATCAGCAGCAACAGGCGAGTCGATCTAGCCATGTCCGTCTGTCCGTCCGTCTCTGAGAACCTGCTCTACTGCGCTGTGGCAGTTGCGAAATCCAAGCTGGAGATCTGGGTCAAAAGCCTTGCTAGAAGAGTCGTTCAAAAAGTTTAGAAAAGGTAGGCAGGAGGCTAACAGGGCGATAAGAGTCAACATTTGTGGGTGACCACCAGGGCATGTTTCCAAGGGCTTGGAAAATAACAAGCTTCCAAAACAGCGTTAAACAGCCGACAGAATAAGTAAATTGCCTCATTCGGAAGTGATTTGACTTCCTTTCCGTAGACAGCATCCAATCCAGGGGCTTTGCAAGGCTTTACTCGCTTTATTTGTTCTTTGATCTCCTCCTCATTAATCGGACGGATAGTGCAGGATGGACCAAATACAAGACCAAATCGAGATATGCTGATTTGTTCTTCGTTGCTGGTAGCAAAATTACAGGGCGTGAACCTATTCTCCTTTCAAAGCGATTCATTCAAATTTTATAATTTTCTTCTTAATTTTTCATCTTTTTAAAGAAATACCATAAAAGTTTTCAATAATTTCAAAGCGATTCAATCAAATTTGATAATTTTTTTATAGATTCAAAGCGATTCAATCAAATTTGTAAAATTTTTTCATTTCAAAGCAATTCCTTCAAATTTTTCCATCATTTCAAAGCGATTCAATCAACTTTCAACTGTTCAATAAAGTTTGTCAATTTTTCATCATTTCAATGCTATTCAATAAAATATGTTGATTTTTTCAAAGCTTCAAAGCAATTCCATTAGGGGGAAAACACTTTGGAAAAAATTTTTGACTTTTTTTTGCATTTTGTAGCTTGGATATTCAAAAATATCCCCCTAAAAGCATTTTTAAAAATTCGAAATGTTTAGAAGATAGGGCCTTTTAATGACCTAAGTTGCAAACTTTAAACGTTTATCTCGAAACCACGTTTTCAAACTGGTGGCCACGATTCAGAGGAAACCAGTGGACCGATTTTGCTCCGGAAGGGCTTAACGACGCAGAATGCGCGCTATCGTTCGGCCCTCCAACTTTTGATACCTTATTTTAAGTGTACTTTTTTACACTACACTACAAAAAAAAGGCCAAAAATTTTTTTTTTTCAAATGTCCCCATTTTGTCAAAAAATTTCAATTTTTTCAGGGCCGACGATAGCCACATTAGTTCTAAACATAACCGCATTTTTCTTTTTTTTTCTCAGATCATCCCAAGTGCTTTCCATGGCCACCATGGGCACCTTTTTTATTCATCATTTTTCGCAGGCCGATAACTTTCTGAACGGTCCTCATATTGACAAAAAAATTTTGTATTTTCCTTTCATTCATTAACTATTTAATAAAAAAAAAAAATAAAAATCTCTTCTTTTTTTTCTGAATTTTTTAAAAACCATCTACTTTTGCTCATCGCAAAGTGTGTTCCCCCCTTAAATTTGTCAATTATTTTAAAGCGATTCAATCTAATTTTATAATTTTTTTATCTTATCAAAGCGATTTAATGAAATTTGTAATTTTTTTTCATCATTTCAATGTAACTCCATCAAATTTTTCCATCATTTCAAAGCGATTCAATCAACTATGTTGTGTTGGTTAATTATTTAGTGTTGGCTTATTTAGTACATGGGGCTTTAACGACCTGATTTGATTTTAGTCAGAGTGCTAGTTTAGCCTCCTCAAGGTCGGGGAGTGATTCTAATTCAATAATACTAGAGAAATCAACAACAAATGATATGAACATATGGACACAAGCTGGTTATGGCTTCCCAGACATGACCATGTTTCTTCTAGTACCAACTAGACTCGTCAGTAAGGTTCCAACCGCTTTCCACACCAACAACTATTATCAATTGCCTAAAAAACTGATTACTCATCAATATTTTTCCAATATTTTCATCATTTCATTAAACCACATTTTGTAGTCACCCTGTTGAAGTACCCTCCATAAATGTGTCTGCGTGCGCCTGAGCACTTTCTTGTCTCATGATAACCGATTTGCATCAGCGAAAATGGAACATTTTAGAGCCAATACAAAAGCTCCGTCTAGAGTGTGAATGCACCGCAGGATGTTGACTTCGCAACCAACTTTGACTCTGACTAACTCAGTGTCTTCCTCTCTCACTCACTCAGTCACAGTCTGCAATTATGATAATTACAACAATAAAAGTGTTCAAGTGCTGTAATTTAAGTACTTATAAATTTAATACATTCACTTATTTTCATAGTTGTTGCATAAAAATTTAAATTTCCTCAACATTTTAAGCACTTGATTATAGAAATTTGTGCCCATATTGTTAATGTTTTGTTTGTATTTGGTTGATGTTGTTGTTGTTGCGGCGACGGCTGCTGCTTCCTTGAAAATCTGTGGTTTGACATCAATGTATGATTTGTGATTTTTGTAAGCTGGATATCGAGCCTGGTTATAACTCTTTAAATCCAACCGAAAGTGGTTCAAACTGGCAAACGCCAATTAAATGTGAGGGTTAAATGTAGCAGCTACCACTTACAACAACAACAACAACAAAATGTGTGTAAACGTGTTCTCAAAGCCATTGAATTCTTGTAATCGAATATGTGTGATGAGACTAATGAAAATCTATGCTAATTATTATGAAATTATTTTAGATATAAAGTTGGGAAAAAGGTGTCTAAACGCTTGTACCAACTTTTCATGGTGAGGGGGGCTAAAAGTCTTATCACCACCTTCCCACGCTTTTTTTGCTTGGGTACACGCTCAATTTTAAGTAATATTGTGATAAATAAATGCAGGTTACGAAAACCAAAACCTTTTTCTTTCATACAAGAAAATATTTACTTCAACCTTAAGACCAAATTCCTAGTAATCCAAATCGAATAAGCTTCGCCTTTTCTAATCACCATTGGCTTTTTCCCCCCATCGTAATATCGCACTAACAAACAAACTATATATATATATACAGTTATAGTTAAAGTGGCTGAACTAAATACAGATGTAGAGCAATGAGTTTCACAATGGCCTCTTGATAATATTATGAATATTGTGGAAGGAGCCGATATGGGCGAGCTTTTAATCGTTTTGCTTGTTGTTTTTACACAGCAATTTCAAGTTCGTTAAATCAAAAAATTGTTGCCCGCGGCAACAGCTGATGTTGATGTTGCTGCTGCTGCTGCTGCTGTTGCTGCTGTGCGGAGGCAAGCGAAAATGTAAACAAACAGAAAATCCGCAGCTCGAATGCGAAAATAACTGTAAATGTAAATGGTGTCTCTCCTTTTGAAGCTTATCGATGCGAAGGCGCGCAAAAATACGGCATAAATAAATAATTAAAAACACACACACACACAGACTCAGTCACAGCCACAGCCACAGAGTGCCAAGTGATTTGAACTTTGAAGGCAAGACAAGTTAAGTTTGAGTTATGAATTTATCTAAAATCACAGCATGTTGTCGTTGTCGATGGGTGTTGTTCTTGCTTGTTACTTACTGATTTCCATTTGACAAGTGGTCTGGCCCAAGTGTCAGACATGATAAATCATATCTAATAAAAATAAAATATTCGTATATTTGAATAAAAATTCAGCCAACCTGAGGGCGTTTGCTAGGAGAAAGGCCAAAGAAAAAGTGAAACAAATAGCTCAAGTTCGTTTCTAGTGGCACTACAGGTTCTCAAGCAGATGACCTTAAACAATATTTTATCACTAAAAGAAGTTTTCAATTTGATAGCTAAATTTTTTAATTTATTTCTGCCATTTGGTTTTTGTATGCCACCTTGAGATTAAAGTTCATTCATCTTACAAAATGGACAAATTATGCTTGGACAGGTGGCAGATGAGTTGGTTTTTTAATAAAACTTAAGCTAAGGTTTTTAAGTGAAAATATCACACTGTTTCAGAGCATTTGGCCTACGTTTCATTCATTCCGAATCCTGCACGCGATGATGTTTTTGATCCACTCAATTTATTTAGTTTCAAGAGTTCAAGTTATTTAGTCAAGAATATTTCTATTAAAATATTGCACTTATTTATGCGAATGTGGTGAGCACTTTTAGGCAGATAATAGATTCAATTCAATTTTAATAGTGTTTTTGCTATATAACAACCAGCGTGTGCGATGGTGCAACTAGTTGAGACGGCATTCCAATCGTGTTCAATATAAAGGATCCGATTTCGAGTCCCTCTAGAATAAGTAAAAACTAAAACAAAGTCATATAATTCGTTGTTTTTATCAGGGCTGCAAGCCTCATAAATATCGGGAAGGGCCCCCCCCCCGGTTCCACCCCCCCAGGACACTCGTTTTGGGTTCGGGTTCCAAGCGGTTCACTTATAATTTTTTTTCACTAATTTAGAAAACGTGTAAAGAAAATAATAAGAGAAGTTTAGAGTCTTGATGTTTTAAATATAGTATTTGAGTAAAAGTTATTCATTCATATGTCCTCCAGTAATTTTTCTTCTATACTGTCTCTTTGCATGGATAAAACAAATATCTTAAGAGTAGAAAAAGTGCGTTCCATTGATACTGATTTTGCAGGAACAGCTAACACAATGAAAGTTTTCCCAAATATTTAAAACATACAAAATTTGCGACAATCTTTGAATTCCGTCAAAAGGAGTAATGAAGGCGTTTACCGATTCACTTTTTCATTATATTCTATCTCCTTAGCAAAAAATTCCATTTCATCTACATCAGAACATGGATCCAAAAAGACTGATGTAAGAATTGGAATTAAATTTAAAATGTGAGAACGATTTTCTAAAAACTTCAACAAAGTATTAAGGAATTTTGCGAGACTTCAGAACTTGTGTGCGACAAGTGTGCCAAGTTAAGTAGAAATCGGTGGGCTGGAGGTGCGCTTCTTATAATTTTACAGATGTTTTGTAGATCGGATATTGAACCGAATCCCTTACTGGTGACTTAGATTGTAGGGCCCTGTTCCGGTTTTCGAGTCGATTTTCGTGTAAACGCTAACATTTTGCATCCAAATTTAATAACGTTGTATACTAGATCTGGTATAAAAAAACTTGAATTCGTTTGAGCAACTGAAATCGACTGCTCAATGCCAAGTGAATTCAATTCTAGAGAAAATTACGACGAGCTCTTAACCACAGATTGTCTTGACTTACATACAAATTAATACAACTTAAACGCGAAACATTAACGTTTACACGAAAATGTGGGGTAAATCTTTTAAGTCTCCAGAGCTTTTAATACAGAATTTTTTCAAAGTTAGTAATCCATCCCACATTTTGTAGGTCTTTAAGCAGTCAAGCGCTGATTTGATAAAATTTTCCAACCGAAGTAGAGTTTGCAATTTCTTACAAATGTGCGAATCTTTGAAATATCTTTTAAAAATTATTGGTATCCAAATTTAACGCGTGTGCAGCACAAATATCTTTTGAACCGAACCCTTATTAATTTTTTTTTGCTCCGGTTCAGGCTTAGGTTCGGATGGAAAAAATTTGTAACTCCCAAAAATTCCGGATTATGCGACTCCGGAGCGGTTCGACTCCGAATCGGTTTGCAGCTCTGGTTTTTATACCCTTGCAGAGGGTACTATAAAATTGTCCGGATGTTTGTAACGCATTGAAGGAAGCATCTCCGACCACATAAAGTATATATTAACGATCACTGATTGATTCAGCCCTGACCGTCTGTCAGTCAGTCTGTCTGAAAAAAAAGTTGTCAATAGGCTGGACTTGCCTTCTATGTCTGTTTTGTATTCAATCTAAAACATTTTGTAATCGAATTAAGAACTTGCTTTTGTTACATTTTTCGCCTTACTGTAAGTACGAAAAGTTATTGATTCCAGAAAGTTTGCTTTTATTTTAAAAGTATTAACTGCCGGTCGGGAAATGTTAGAATGTTTTGCACTTCATTTAATTGTTTCCACAAACAAAACATACTTGAACAAAACGATATAAATTCTATCGCGTTCGATCTAAAGCTGTGTCAGTTTCTAAGTTAATATTGTTTTTCATTGGCTGATAAAACTCTGGAGACAGATTTAAGGGAATTTCTTTATTTCAAAAGGCTTCAACAAAATATTTCATATAAGGAAAAAGGCTTTTCGGGCCTCTTTGGAGCAGGTTCAGGCGAAGAAGTATATTGCTTTGAATGCTCCCAGTTTTTGTTCTGTTGTTATGAATCCATATATGATACCTGACAACGAATCGTCGCAAAAATTGAGCAAATACTCATATAAATTGTGAAGAGCCAGCTCTGTTATGATGTCTACAGCCTCACTTTTCTTTTTGTATTGGTACTCGAAAACTATTCCCTGGATTTAATCGAGAATTCCATATGTTCCTTAACATTGAAATTCATCCTTCAGAGACTCTAAAGTATTTTTCAAGAATTATTTGTCTTCGGTGGGCTTTATATTTGTAATAATATTGATATTTTCAAGGTCAATAGCTGTCAAACATAAACTAAAAGTCACATCTTATATAAAATATAACAGTGATCTTTAACAAAAGGAGGAGTGTTTCATTTCAAGTTCGTACAATTTGCTTACAAAAATATTGCATACTTTTCGGTGTTGCTTGATACTCTTGGTAGAAATGTACCCCAAATAACTTAAACTTTTAACTAAATTCAAGCTAAAGCTAAAGTTCCCCTTTCCATTTGACTTCATTTCCCATTTGCCTAGGAGGCGCCACAACTGTGGCGGAAATATTTCAATTTGCAATTGCCCCAAAACGACAGCTGGAGCAAAGTCCAATAACCAAACAAATCTGGCCCAGTCAGAGGTGCCTGGACCAAACATTAGTTGCAGTTTGCCACCTGCTGCCACCTACTCCTGCTTCTACTCCTACTCCTGCTCCACCTGCCACGCCGAGTACTTGCAATGCGATTCAAGTACACAGCGAATACCAATGAATTTTTTCTTTCTTTTTTTTTTTTGTGCCTGGAAACGTGATAGCAAAAGTTGTTACCGACCAGACCAGGCTTGGAAGTCGTCGCATCTGCTTGTGGAATTTATTTATCGTTAAGAAATGCGTGTAAAATAAGTGAAACTATTGGGGGGGAGGCGGAGGAGCAGCAGCAGGGAGGCAGTGCATCTTGAGACCAGTTTCGTTTGCATGTGAGCGGAGCAGGAGGCTGCCCGGCTAATGCCGCCACTTTTGATAAAATGTTGGCCTAAGCCTGTTGCCTTTCAATGCTGATGACCAGTAGCCACTTAGTTAGTTAGCTGGCCCCCAGGTGTGTGTGCGCTGTGGGGTAAAGAGTGGCGGAGGGGCGGAGGGGAGGCAAATTATTGCCGCATTGCTTAGTTGTTGTTATCAGCAATGTGATTTGCCAGGCCAGCAAACACGGAGCTGGAAGATGAAGATGGAGCCACTTCAACTTGTTGCTTGATTGCGTGCTCACGATTTTGTTTCTGTCGAATTTCCGAAAGTGGTAGACCTTCATGGTCGTCTCATCGCCGTCGTTGTCGTCGCAGTTGTTGTTGTTATCAGGTTTGAAGCGACTCGCGGTCCATTTTGGAGCTATCAATTTCACACCTAGCCAACAAGTTTCTATGGCTAAAAATAAAATCACAGCAAACAAAAACAATCAAACAAACATGTTTTCTGTAAGCCGATTTTGCGTTTCAAATGTTTTTTGTAATTTTTCTAAACTATTTGCTTAAAGTAATAAACTAATTGAGCATCATAAACTTTACGCCTTAAGTCTGATTTACCAAAAGGCAATTAATGTCAAATGTTTAATTGATTAGCAAAGCAAATCAGGCTGTTCTACGAGGGGGCAATACGATAGGCTTATGCAATCCTCAAACGACACCACCACGCCCTGCAATTATTCCATTAACCAAATGGCGCCATAAATTATCAACTATATAAATTACAAGTGGATGACAAAAAGGGTCTTAATTTTTACTCTTTTCCCCAAAGGGGTATATCGATAGCTCAATGGAAATCGGTATAGCTATAGTTAAGAGGGTAACCAAACTTCGACTTCAGCTAAGCCCACTAAGACTGAAATTTTCCTTTCTACTCAGTGTCAGTGGCTAATTGTGATTTGTGTGGAATGTCGTTGATTTAGTTCATCATTTGTGGCTAATGAATATGCAATTCATTTCAAAAGATTTACCTTTCAATTTGAATCCCAGATAAAGTCACTTTTCCATGACAGTTGTCTGCGGTGATAAGTTCAGTATGTATTCATATTAACTGAATGTTTTCCATGCTGATTTACAATTGCAAAAAATTTTAAAAAAATATCCCCCCACAAACAAAACTTTTTTTTTAAAAAAAAGGTTTAATTTTATAGAATTTACCAAGCAACAATCAGTAGGGGAAGATGGGGTGTTCTGAGCCACTCGTCTAAAAATTGCTATTTTTAATTATTTATTTGTGGTATTTTTATATCTTTTTTATCATTTTTTTTAATTTTTATTTTTTTTTTTTTTTTTTTTTTTTCCATCACCAAATTTTTTTCTTTTATCTTTTTTTTTTGTAAAAAAATTTTTTAATCAATTTTTTTTTTATTACAAAAAAAACAAAAAAAAAAAAACAAAAAAACATAATCCCCCCAACTTCCCCCCAATCCTGAACTTTAGGAAGAACAGGAATAGAATTATGATTAGCAATCATACCGTAATGGGTCATACGGTCATCAGGATGCGCGTTGTGGGAATCAGTAGAAGATTCAACACCTCATTCGCAAAGCGCTAAAAGTCCCCTGGGTGATCTTGGCCTAACCTAACCTACATCTTCAGTCTCAAAGCCCTTTAGTCGCCAGAATATACCGAAAAAGTCTTTTGCGTATGTAAGTGTGTTGCGTGTAGCTTCAGTAAACTGCAATAGCTAACACTTGACCTAATTGGACTCAACTGGTGTGAGCCCATCAAAACAATCCCCCCAAAGCCCCACCCAACATTTGGAAGATCATTTTAACAAAAATCACCTTGATGAGTCTTTTTCGATCCTTTTATATGATAAAAAGAAGATTACTATTATATGCAATTAAAAGAAGTCTCGAAAAAGACTCATGCAGATGCTGAAAATTTAATTTATTTAAAAACGACTCGTAAAAGTCTCACAAGTGACGTGAAAATGAGTCAAAACAGATCAGAATAAAGGGTTAAAGACAACTCTTCAAGAAGAGTTGCGGTATGTGCGTTTTCTGACACTTTTCCGAAACTTTTTTAGAAGCATTCACCGTCAAAATGTCCACAAAAAAGAGTCCGGAATGAGCGATTTTTTCTATGAATACGGGCGCACTTAATGTTGCAGATTTCTGAGTCTAATCTAAATCTTTTCAGACAAAGATATAAGAGCTTTGACCTTCGCAGACACATAGAAGGTACTTATCTAGGCACAACATCCAACCAAAAAAAAATATTCGATTATCTTCCTACTTCAACTCCAAAAATGTTACAGAGAACTGAATTTGCTCCGAAAACCTTCAAAATTAAGTGTTTACCCCAAAAACGCTCATAAGCTCGGCTCTTTTCAGACACTTAATTTGAAGCCATCCGAACTTTGCTTGCTGGGTATTTTCACCCGACTCTTGTATCATTAAAGATCAGAAACTTGTGCAAATTGATCTACAAATTGTATCTATATACCCTGTAGTTCAACTGGTGTCAAGGCACTACCAGGCCTAACGACCTGATGCATCCCTGAGCGACAGTCGCGTCGTTAACGACAGGTAAGGCATCACAGCTCTAGTCTAGTACGTGAAGTATCGTGTGCACCCATCACTACACTAACGACTGGTAATACATTCCCATACAAAATTCATTAGGCAAATACTTGGCTGGTGGTTCACTACGAAGAGTTAGAAAATTTGTTAATGCCGCACCGGTGCAGCTGAACTACAGGGTAGTTACATACTGAATATTTGCCAAGCTATTGCCTATAATTCTAAAGTGTGTATGGCCGATCCTTAGCAATGTTTATTTTCTTGTAAAAATTTTAAATCTTCTTAAAACATTTTATGCCGCTGTTCGATTAGTCGAACAGCAAAATTTCATATTTAGGAAAAAATTCCTCTACACTGAGAAAAAAGTGATTCCTAAAATTTTAGGAATCTGGTTTTTATAACCTAAAATTTTTTTTAGGCAATAATTACTTTAAAAATTTTAAATATAGCCTAAATATAGCCTCAATCTTTCCATTTTAGGTAAAAAATTTTAAGGAATTTGAGTGCTTAAAAATAGTCCAATGGGCTAAAAATATATTTGTGCCTATATATTTTGTATATTTTGACGTTATGTTCGTAAAAAATCAATAAATGCAAAGTAAAAAATATAGACAATGCTAAAAACACCTTTAAAAATTAAAAAATTAAAAAAAAAATAAAAAAATATTTAAAAAAAACAGATGCTCCTACGGGGATTTGAACCCACGACCTCAACGTACAAGAGGCTAAATATATTTTAGCCCATAAATTTTGACGTTATGGACGTAAAAAATCGATTAATGCATTGTAAAAAATATAGACAATGCTTAAAACACCTTAAAAAAATTAATAAATAAAAAAAAAAATAAAAAAAGGATGGTCCCACGGGGATTTGAACCTTTGACCTCACGTTCTAGAGAAATAACAGCCCTTTTCTTTTCAAATCTTTTCAAAATGCAAAGCGGGTTTTGGATGCAATTTAAAATAAGATTTAGAGGCATACAGAACAACGCGTGCCTTGGTGGTGATGGCTGAGACGGCGGCGTCAGCAGTTGCTGTCTTTGAGGTCCTGAGTTCGAGTCCCCGTAAAGGGTAAGTGAAAAATTTTTGTATATGGTATTTAAAAATAAAAATAAATCTGTTTAATTCAGTAAAATAGCTGGGAGATTGGTTTGTTGATGCTTGGGGGTGTGTTTCATCAATTCGAAATCCATCCATAGAGGATAAAAAGGGCTTCCACCGGTTCCAATTAACCTACGACAAAAATAGGCTATAAATATGTCAAGCCATTTGCAGTTTCCTTCCCGGCGACAACTATATTTTGTGGACCAATCACCACCAAGAAAGCAATAGCTTTATGCGTTATCGAACTATAATAAGATCAAAGTAGTTTAGGCGTACTCTTTGGCTAGCTGTTCTAGAATCCTAAATAGTATATCCGTGGAAATAGAATTTCTTTGTAAATCAGACCCTAAATCGGCAGAAACTCACACTACTAAAATTTCGATTGGAGTTAACCCTTGTGTTCATCAGAAGATTGTCAATCCCCACCCGACAATCGACCTGGAGAACGGATCCGATTTCGGCATTTTCTAGAAATTTTCTCTTACAAAACTATCGAGAACGTGTCCGATTTTGGTCCGTAAAAGTGTTACCTGTCGCTCCTTTTGTGGCAGCGAAACGTAAGTTCTCGAGGCACGTTGTTCGGGTACATTCTGGACACTTTCTCGGTAGCGAAAACTGAATCTTGCCCGCATCTCTCAGGAAAACCGGATTTTGAATTTAAGAGAAACTATCGTAATAACTGACGTGCGTTTGAAACCCGCAAATCCAAGGAAAAACGGACTTCAAATTTAAGAGAAACTTATGTAGTTCTCGTAGGTCCGGATACATAAGAGAAATTGTCAGGTGAGTCTGCCTGTGAATATAGTCAAGTGATGTAAAATCTGCCACAAACCTACACAAGGAATGTTTAAAAAATGTCAGGTGAACCTGCCGTGCAGGTCCAGCACCTGAATTCCAGCTTCTTCACCCATCACGAGTCGGAATAAATGATATATCAGTATATTTGAAATGTTTAATTAATAGTTTTCTGAAAAAAAATTCATTTACACAAGAAAACACTCAAATTTGTGCAGCATATTGTTGTATTTGATCTCTGACAAATGAATTTATACATGGTATCTGAATTGTGCCCTACCGCCGTTGTTCGACTAGTCGAACAGTCTATACTGGCAAATCTGTCATAGTTAGAATTATTTTGACTTCAGATTCGTGTTTACTGGGTCCGAATTACCCAAGAAAAGTAAGTGCAGCGCGGCATAAAATGGGTAAAGTTTGATGCTCATTTACTTAATTAATACCACTTCGAGCAATCGCAGTTTTTTTATAAAATTGGTCTAAAACTGAAGTAGTAACTTGTGTTACAAAAAAATAACTTGTGTTTAAGCTTAAAGTGAAAAAAAAGAATGTTGAAAATATGCAAATATTCGGTTTACCATAACAGCAAATGTTTTTTTTTCGTTTACTCATTTAAATCCATTATTCTATCCATTTCAAAACAAATCCAAATGTCAAATTTAATTTTCTAGAATTATTGAATGCATTTGGCACATTGGACACGCGGCCCGCATGGCGTATGCTTATTATTTCTAGGGTTACCATCATCATCAAAGTTCTCTCTCGCTTACCTTGTGCTGCCGCACTGCAACTGCAACTCAGAAACGATGCTCTAAAATCCACAAATCCTTTGGCTGCAACTGCAACAACAACCAATTCTGGGCCTGGGCATTCACGTATGCTGCATACATTATTTAGCACAGATTTTTAATTGAATTTTGCTTTATAGAAATCACACACACATTTCGCAAAGACTTCACATGTTGAACTCAAAGCTTTGCTTAAGCCAGTTTTTGGCTTTTTGACACACACACACACACAGAGACACACACAGATGGATACAAATTATTATTATTTTTTTTTAGAAGAATCGCGGAACTCGAGCTCTGAGATGTTGTTTTTATTATTATTTCTATTTTACAGCCGCAAAACCGCAAGAGATTACAACAGCAAGAACTTATGCGTGTATGTAAGAGATGTACATATATGTAGTATGTATTTATTTATATTTTTTTTTTTTTTTTTTTTGGCGACAAACAAAACGGTTCCGTACAACGAGTGTTGAGCGCAAAAAACTGAATGAGCATCCAAAGCGGCCGAGGCAAGGCAAACAGGCAGGCAAAAGCAAAATTTCAAGCCGAAGTCGTCGAGCAGTCGCAACCGTGGCGAGCTAGTTAGTTAGTTTTTCAACTTGTAGTAGTGAGAGTCGATCGCACACACACACACACACACACACACACTGTTACAAAATCTCACTGTATCAAGTTGCTTAAGTCGCTCAAAGCGCCATTTAAGTTGAGTAATTAAAGCAAGCGGCACATATGCATATATGCAGATGTTGATATGTCCCCCTCTGTGTGTGTGCGTGTGTGTGTGCGATTAATTATTAATCAAGCCCAAAAAAAAGTCAGACTCAACAACAACAATAACAAACAAACAAGTCCGAGTCTGTCGAACAGCTGAAGACAATTACATTATTTCCACTCTCTCACAGAGTTGGGCTTTCTTTGGGTCGTTCAGTGTCTCTCTGTCTCTCCCTCTCTTTAGTCAAATTATTACCGTTTTTTTGTCTTAACTGGTTCTCTGTAGGTTTTTATTATTTGCTCTGCTTTGGCTTTTGCTCTTCAAGCTTAATGCAAATCTTAATTGATTGCCAAATGCCCCAAAGCCGAATTATTCATAGAGAGTTGCCACATGGTTTTTTTTTTTTTGTAAGAAATGTACATAAGCCTCCAAGTATTCAAATTTAACATAACCCTTCTTTCATCGGATCTTTAGTTTTTTTTCAGACTTCAAACTTCATTAAGCTTTCTACTGAGTAGACGAGAGAATCAAGTGTGATTCTATACAGGGTAGGTAGGTACTCTGTAGTTCAGCAGGTGTCAATGGCACTCATCACTGAGCGCCAGTCGCGTAGTTCACGACAGATAATGCATCACAGCGGTAGTCTAGTACATGAACTATAGTGTGCACCCATCACCACACTAACGGCTGATAATGCTGGGTCGTACCGATCGGTACGTTTTCCGGACATTCCCATACAAAATTCGTTAGGCAAATACTTGGCTGGTGGTTGGTCTGGTGGCGAGTGCTCACTACGAAGAGTTAGGGAATTCGTTAATGCCGCAACAGGTGCATAGGGTAGCGCTGTGATGCATTACCTGTCGTTAACGACGCGACTGACGCTCAGTGATGCATCAGGTCGTTGGGCCTGGTGATGCCTTGACACCAGCTGAACTACAGGGTATATTTTCATGTAGTTTTTACATACTTTGTTTTCTCTATGCAGAATATCCAAATCTTACCTTATTTTCTCTGAACTTCCGAAGGTCAGGCAGTACAAAAAACTTCAAAAACGCACTTAAAGTTCTCGGATCGGGCTTTTAGATAACTATTTTCATATCAATAGAATACTATTTGCTATTTTACCAGTATGCTACTAATTATCAGGATCTTGTTTTTTTGTGTATAATCAAAAAATTTGTTTATTTGTTCATAATGAACTTAATATAACCCGAAACAGTCTTAAATCAAGTATTTAGGGATTGAAATCAAACCGTTTTTATTGGTTCTAGTACAAAATATCTTGATTTTACTCTAATCTTGTCGAAACTTTCTTAACTTATCACCTTTACCAGTTGTTGGCGGCAGCTTTGAAGTAACTAGTCTTGAAAAAGCTTCTTAAACTTTGGCCTATACTCAGATAAGATAAAAATTTAGTTCGGCACAATACTTCACTTGAATAGAAACCACACTTGAACAGTTTAGAAATCTGATATGCTTTGGAGCAGCAGTCTTATCTAAATGAAGAATTGTAAAAAACTAAATTTATATCTCATCTGAGTATACGCCTTAAAACTGTAGGTCCCTTTCTCTTGTACGAAAATTAGAAGCACACAAGCCAAGAAATTTAGAGAAGCTCGGTTATCGCCCTTTGGGCTGTGTCAAGCCAAATATTAGGCGGTGTTCCAGAAATCTCTAGAGATTTTCGTATAAACGGTTTCATTTCGAACTGCAACTGCTTGCCTTTACATGTGAAGCGTCTCCAAAATGCCAGGCTACTAGATTAGATAACTAAAGTTGAGAGATTTGAAACTGACAGCTCAGCACCAAGTACATTTCAAACGAACAGTTTTCCTTTCCTATAATCTAGTAGGCGACATTATTCTTGACACCTTACGTATAAAATCCTGACAGTTTAGTTCAAAATCCAATCGCTAATACGAAAATCTCTAGAGGTTTCTGGAACACACCCGATTAATTTAATAGACTTGTCGAACCCCAGGTTTTGGGCTTGAACCTTGGTCCATAGCTTATTAGGTAGATCGCTGAATCATTACTCCTCTATTTATTGTTTTTTTTTTTTTTTAAAGGATGTACCATTAAACGAATGGATCACTGAATTAGGAAATATGAAAGCAGTAGTATGTAAGGATTAAGTAAATAGTTCATAAGTAGTTAATAGGATTTACCTTTAAGGCAACGTGCAATATGTTAACGTAACCATCTAGCAACGCCGCTCTACATTGATTATAAATGTAGACTTAAGCATAAATATGTCAGCGGACGAGCTAAGCTCAACGCAATAGAGAGTCAGTTCCATGCTGGCTGTCCAAAGGACAGCATACAAATAAAGCGAGAGACAAACTACAAAGCAGAAAATTTTGTAATAGGTTCTTATATAAGTGAAATAAAAACATTCAGAAAAAAAAAACGGGGATTTTGTACTTGAATTAAGTTCATTCGAAGTCGATAGTCCGGTAAGTACGAAAATACTTGATGCAAGTGCAAAGTTCACTGTCAAAATACGTAAATACAATTACACATATTCTTTCTCAAATTCCAGTACCAAAACGAGCTCTCTATATTGAACCAAAGAAGTCTGGAAATATCCAAAAACCATTAACTAACTTTTTTGTTAGAACTACTGAAGGTCAGAATTTTACCATTACTTTGTAGCAAAAGAGTTAGAATCGGTTGGGAATTTTAAGAACAGACTAGCTTAAAAATAGTTATAAGTCAATTTTGAACTCAATCTAACATATTTTGTAATTGAACTAAAAAAGCGCATTTCTTGAATTTTACATCTTACTGTAATTACAAAATGTTCTTGATTCAAGAACGTTTGTTCTTATATGAATAACTAGCATAGAACCCAGAGCGCTTCGCTACGCCACCGTCAGTCTATACTGGATCAGTAAAGCTATTAAAAATCATCACATAAAACCGATATAGTTTTTCTTTACCGACCAGGTTTGGGTAACATTACCGTTATGGTTATCATAAGTGTTATCGTAACCGTTATCTCTATCGGAATCGTTATTGATTTCGGTAACGATACCGTTATCGCTATCGTTATTGTTATCGATACCGTTATCGTTATCGTTATTGATTTCGTTATCGTTATCGCTACCGTTGTCGATACCGATATTGCTATCGTTATCGTTATCGATCGTACCGTTATCGTTATCGTTACCGTTTTGTCCTTATAGGTTGTCCGTTTTAAATAATTTAATTTTGCATTAAAAACGGCATATTTTCAAAGGTTGAACATTTATTGGAAGTTGGTCTTTGAAAACAATTTTGGTCAAATGACCCCACGGCTGACTTCAGAGCCCATTCGATCCACCCGAGAACATTTTAATTTTTTTAGGAAAGTTTTCCGATCGTTCTACCTAAAGGGCTGTTCTCAGGAACAATAAATTTTATTTTTTGTCGATTTCAATGGGTGAAATTTTCAAAACCCCGTCTTAGTAGAACGCACTTTCACCCACATAAGCATACTCCCGTCCAAATTTCAGCCCAGCAAGTTCTTACCGTTTAGGCTGTGCGATGATTGCCAATCAGTCAGTATTTTTTTAGAGATAACTATAGTTTTTTGGTTTTATCATGTTTCGTACTCAATTACGAATCATACTTGAAATTTTAAGTACAAAATGGTATAAAATCAATCCCGTTTGGTGTAAAACATCGGTGGGCACGACCTTGTTCTTTTTGCTCCGATTGCTCCCAGAGTTATTTTATCGTCATCTCACTCTTGCTATCCGAATTCGAAATAAAAACAACAACAAATCTATTGGGGCGGCAGAGTCGACTGCAAAAACAAATACATGAAGTGTGTGTCTGGTTGGCCAACTGAAGCCTCGCCCAAAAGGGTTGTTTTTTCGGTTGTTGTTGTGCCCACCGATGGTGTAGAACAGCCCTGGCCAGCCATGGCCCCTGGGGCCCAAAGTCTCTCGCCGATTCACACCGAATGCTTGCCGAAGTCAATCATGACTGAGTATCAGAGGGGGATAGAAATAGTTCTCTGTCCTCTCTATTTGGCCAGGCCTGGTGTAGAACGACGGCAGCCAGTTTTTTTCAGAGTGAGTGTACTTCTTGGAGCCGAACCTTAAGTTCCGGCAGTGTTTCAGCTTCGTGGAGCTTAAAACTTAGAAGGTTAATATTTTAACTTAAGTTCTTTATAGTTTTCGAAAAATATCCGATATCCTTTTTCTAGTTCAAATAGGGCTAAAAAAATCTCACGCAACTAAAATCAGAATAGTTCGGATTTTTATATAAGCTTTGTTAAAGCACTTTTGTTAAAGCACTTTGAAAATTCTTAAATGGTCCCCGAATTGTCCTTGAATTATAATAATTAAGTCACTTAGGCTTATGTCACGTATACGCCATGTCTACTCTTATCAGGCTGTGTCAACAATGTAGCCAGATTTCTTGGTCTATATCAAAGCCACAATGTTTGAGTTTGTTCTGTTCTGTTTGTTGTTCTTGCAATGTAATTAAAATATTGCACTTGTTATTTGTGTACTTGTTGCTGTTGCTGTTGTTGTTGTTGCGGTTGCCCCTTTGTGCCGCCGTTGGACTTCATCGTTCGTTATTGTCGTGTATTAAAACTTGTTCATTGGAATTTTCTAATAAATCAATAAACGCGCAGACAACACACTGCAAGTGATGAGTAGGAGGGCGGGGAAGTGGGGATTGGCACACAGCTGGCGGCAAGCGACCGGCGGACGGACACGCATCTCGCAGATTGCGCATTTTATAAATAGCCGCCGCATTCGCATTTTGAGGTTATGGAAAATTTTTTAGATTGTGGACGGCAAGACAAGAAATCGGTGGTGGAGCAAAATCCAAAACCTTTTTCCATATGCTAAAAAGTTCTAATAGCAATCAGGCCTCGGTGCAGTTCGTCACATTCCAGAGAGAGAGAGAAGAGAAAAAAAAAACTGGCCGAACAGGCGGTGGCACCTTGTGCTGCTGCTGCTGCTGTTGTCGTCGAGAACTTGGCTGCCTTGTTAAACGAGCCTGCAACACCCCAACAGCAACTGCAACAGGCACCAGCAACAAGCCACAATAAACAATGTTGCAATGCTTAATTATTTCAGCGGCAAGGAATTCCTCAGCCTCAGAGCAAACTTGAACTGCTTCTGCTGACGCTGCCGCTGCCGGAGCCTGTTGCTGTCGTTGGAGCTTCGCTGGTTTTTGCGACCAAGCGTAGAGCAACTCGATTGTTGCCTTCCACTTGAGGTCGTCTGATGGGGGCTCCTTCAATCTCAGTCACATTGGTCAACGGCACCGCGGCGTCTGTGGTCATGTCTCTAGTTGTTGCTGTTGTCGTTGTTTTCTGTGGTCTGCCATATCCATTTGTAAAGCATTAATAGCCCAAAGCTCAAGCGATTGACATTAAGCTACCTTGGTAGTGGGTTTTAAACAGAGGTTGGAATCAATGACAAAGTGCGGGGGGAGAAAGTGTTACTTTTCTTTCATACGACTTAGAAATTTAGCTTCTAACTGCTCGATTCTAGATAATAAGTATATTTCGCTTAACACAGCAAAAAGGGCCAAGCCGAGCTACTCGTAATCTCATGGCTTGTGTGAGATCCTAGGATCCCTGTACTTAGAAAGGAAATTCAAAATATCCATCATGCCCTGGATAGTCAAAAACGGTAATGTTTATGGTCAAATAAAATGCTTTTCTACCAAACCTTGTAAAATGTAGCATGATCAAGGGTAAACTCTGTCAGCGGGTTGCCCATTCTCTCACCAAATAGATTGCTCACAAACAAAGTGTGCTATGATCAGTTAAGTTAGACTTTAGTTTTTACTCTTTGTAAGAAAATATTGTTTGTAGTATTTTGTATCGCTTCACAATCTCGTAACTTTTTAAAATTATCACGCGGATACATTACAACTACGAAAAATTTAGGAAACATATTTGAGGGCTTTTAACGCTGTAAGTTTGTCAGTTCATTTCCAGTTATGGAGTAAACAGTTGGCCGTACGATCGGTTAATGGTCTCACCAATCATACCTTTTGAATGATTCCATCTCAGCAATCATGATTGTCAAATTTATCAATCGCAATCGGCAATCATTGTATTCAGCAGGTAAAATCGGTAATCATAAATCAGTAATCGGAAATCGGATTTATCTGCTGAATACGCTCAATGCTTGAATAGAGGGTAGAATTCGGCTCGGCCAAAGTTTTGTATAGCCTTGGAGCATCCATTGAAAACAAAAAAAGCATATAGCTGTCATAGAAACGATCGGTCGAAAAACTAGTCTTAGTGAGAAAAACTTTATTGTTTTTAGTGGAAACGCCTCCAAAGTACGTATTTTTTAGTTTACTATTCTTTCCCATGATTTCACTAAGTTAGCATATAAAAGTGAAAGTATGTTTGTATGTTTGTCTGAACCGATCTTTACGAATTATTAACAGTATGCTTATGTCGATCAGGAAAGTTTCATTTCGATTTTAATGAAAGATTGGGGTATAATATGAACGCTTACCAGGGATAACTTCTAGGTCGAAAGAATTTGTGGAAAATGGTTTCGGTAAAACTTTGGGGAATGTTTCGACGCTTGCCCGGGAAGGTTTCAAAGTAGAAGAAACCGCGAAATTTGACAAATTTTAGATTGCGATGAAAATTTGGGCAATGGTTGGACGCTTGCCCTCGAAGGTTTCTAAGGTCCAAAAATCGCGAAAATTGCAAAATTACCTTATGAGTATTTATGAAAGCGCTTAATGCTTATAATTCAATGCAGGCATTGGTAAACGGGATTACACGGTCCAAAATATTGCCAAATTTTTGATTTGAGCCTGGATTATTGTGAAGATTTTATAGACTGCAATTGTAGACGGGTAAATAGGAGGTATAAACCAAAAGATCTAAAAAGTCACGAGTCATGAGTTTAGATTATCATGAAGTCGGGTAATAAGAGGAAAAGATCGCACGGTCTATAATGTTTATTTAGATTTGCAGCCAGCACTAGCTTGAATATAGCCGCTCTCATAAGAATCACAAGGACCCGGGCCGGGTATTCAGCTAGTATAAAATAAAAACCATTTGTAGTTTTCCATAAATTTATTACTTACTTGTTATACCCTTGCAGAGGGTATTATAAAATTGTCGGAATGTTTGAAACGCATTGAAAGAAGCATCTCCAACCACATAAAGTATATATATTCTTGATCAGCCTGACGTACTGAGTTGATAAAGCACTGTCCGTCTGTTTCTATGCTATCTCCTCCGTCACTTTTAAAGCTATCCTCTCCAAACTTTGCACGAAATCCTTTGGTACAAGTACGCTGCACACTTGTCGGAACCGGCCGGATCGGATAACTATAGCATATAGCTGCCATAGGAACGATCGGTCAAAAAACTAGTTTTAGTGAGAAAAACTTTTTTGTTTTTAATGGAAACGCCTCCAAAGTACGTATTTCTTAGTTTACTATCCTTTCCCATGATTTCACTAAGTTTGGTCGAAATCGGATGACTATAGCATATAGCACCCATAGGAACGATCGGTTGAAAAACTAGTTCTAATGAGAAAAACTCTTTTGTTTTGAATGAAAACGTCCTTATCATTGGCATACACATTTTTACATATTTTTACACAATTCTACAAAGTTGGGTCGAAATTGGAAGACTATAGCATATAGCAGCAGTATGAATGATCGGTCGAAAAAGAAGTTCTAGTGAGAAAAACTTTTTTGTTTTAAATGGGATCGCCTTCAAAATTCGTAATTAACAGTGTATTATACTTTTCCATGATTTCACCAAGTTTGGTCGAAATCAGACATCTATATAGTATAGATCCCATAGAAAAGTAAGGTCCAAAAAGTAGTCTTAGTTAGAAAAACTTTTGTGTTTTCAATAGAAGCTGCAAGGGTATACAAAACTTCGGCCGAGCCGAAGTTAACTTTCCCCTATTTTTTTAAAATGCAATTAATAATGGGTCAATCCTCTCGACTTATTTATTAGCTCGAAAATTCGGTTAGGCGTCAAGTTAATCATGCTATAGAGATTTGAGTCCGGCATTTTGACCGATTCCTCGGTAACAGCTTTTCGAAGCTCCTTAGTCGAGTTTAACTTATGTCCGCCAGCATAAACAACATGTACAAGGCTACCCCAAATGTTCTCAGTGGGATTTATGTCAGGAGAACGCGCTGGCCATTCTAAAAGATGATTTTCCTTTCGCTGACCACTAACGACTGGCCATTGACACGTGAATGACAGCATTATCTTGCTGAAAAGTCTTTTAAGATCTCATCCAATGAGTTTTGATAGCCTTCCAAGTTAATGCGACCTGTAATCTTTCATATGGGGCTCCGATTGTGATAACTGAAAGCGGACGAAACCAACACCAAAGTTTCGGGAGGTCGAAATGGGTTCAAATTCCTTAATGACGTTCCACAAGTAATTAAAACCATCTGGCCCATCCAAGTTAAACATTTTCTCATTCGAGATAACCACCTTTTCCTCCCTCCATGACCTGCAAAGTTTCGCCAAATCCATTCTGGCTTGATTATGAATTGTCGTCAACGCTGGGTTTTGTCTTCATTTTTCTCCAAAACAATCGTCTACTTCCAGCCTAAATTTGCTGAACGCGTCGTTTAGAGAAAGGTTATGGTAATTGTTTAGTAGAGCTACCCCTCACCAAAAATTCTGAAAAAAATATCCTCGATGGACCGCGAATTTACAAGAACTATGACGTCTTCAGATCGCGGGGGACTCCCGCGGTTCAATGGTAAAAATTATTTTTTTGTATAAAAAACAGATTGTTTTTGCCTTAACTGTCATTAAAATTTTATTCGGGAGGCTTACATAGACTGGTCCTTAAGAAACTGCTGTCCTGTAATTGGAGGACCTGGAACAACCGTCGAAATTGACGAAGCCAAAATTGGAAAGCGTAAGTTCAACTGTGGCCGCATAGTAGAAGGACAGTGGGTCTTCGGGGGCATTGCTAGAGAGTCCGGAGATTTTTTATAGTTCCGGTGAAAGATCGCCGAAAAGAGACACTGCTGGAAATAATCCAGAATCGCATCGCCGCGGGAACCACAATTATGTCGGATTGTTGGAAGGCGTACAATTGCCTGGAGGAAGAGGGATTTACACATGAAACTGTAAATCACTCAAAAAACTTTGTTGATCCCACAACTAAAGCGCACACGCAGAATATCGAAAGGCTTTGGAGAGACATGCGGTCACAGCTTCCAAAATTTGGAAGGAAAAAAGAGCATTACATAGGATACCTGGCGAAGTTTCAGTTTTTCAAAAAGTTCCCGGATCACTCCCAGAGAATCCACCAACTATTTTTGGAAATCGGGAAGCTTTACAACCCAAATCATTGCATTGCAAA
Source organism: Lordiphosa collinella (assembly GCA_018904265.1). NCBI lineage: Eukaryota > Metazoa > Arthropoda > Insecta > Diptera > Drosophilidae > Lordiphosa > Lordiphosa collinella. The sequence continues at coordinate 83,205 of JAEIFV010000485.1, forward strand.
TTTTTTTTAAAAAGATGCACAGGCAATAATTAAAAAAAAAAATCTACTAAACAATTACCAAGGTTATTTCCAATCCGACTTAATTTTGTAAGCAGTGACATTTTTTTGTAAGCCAGATCGATCGATTTTCTTTTTGTTTTGGTTTGACCAGTTTTTAATATAACTTTGCTTTAATTTCCACACATTATCAACATCTATACGTGAGCTTTTAATTCTTTCAGTTATATGGCTATTTGGCATGCCGGTGTCCTTATACGCATCAATTTTGGCCACAGTTTTTTCTGGTAGAATTAGAAAAGTCTTTATAAAGTTGCATAATTTTAGGCTGATAATAGCAACAAAATGCCTGAAAACAGTCAGGTAAATTGTGAGGAATACTCCTGGGTACACTTAACATAAGTTTTGCTCATCTTCTGCTGAGACTATCCCAATTCATCCATCCATCCATCTTCAGTTCAGTTAATGACTCTTTGTCGAAAAGAAAGTTCACTGTACCACCATAAAGCGTCTTTTCAAGGAAGCTCTTCTCCTCCTCCTCCCCACCTCCCCCTCCTGCAAACAGATGCTTCAAATTAAAGACATTCCATTTTGGTGATTGATAATGAATCATCATCAGGCAGATTTCCAAGTAATATGCAAATGTTTGCTCTTTTAATTTTAGCTTGCCCTCAACTAAATACAGCAACAAACCATGTGACACAAGCGTTAATTGAACTTTGTCTATATAGAAATGTGTGTACGAACTGAACTTTGCCATTGTCTAGACAAAATTAAGCACAAACGACAAAAAGAGACAAAATTTAATTGTTCGCATTTTGGGCCACGCGGCGTATGCGCGATAAGTGCCGTCAGTTTGTCTGGCAAAGATCAGTGCCAACTCCAGCGCCGGGTGTGATGTTGTGTGATGTCATAAGTCAAGATCTACGCAGCTTCTATGTACCACACAGCGACGGAATCGAGATCACGATCGAATCGGGGATCGTTAATTAAATATTTCCAGCGAGTACTTCATTAGCATCATCAGCTGCCACGCGTTGCTCCGGAGGCCGTCACCGTCGCTGCCGCTGTCTCTGTCTCGCTCCAGTGCTTAATTAATAAATCAACGCGACACTTGCACTCACTCGATGGCCGCATCTGCTCCAGCTTCAAAGATTGTGTGTGTTGCCAGGCCAGACAAATTGACGCGACATTCCACACTCATCTGGTCCATCCATGTGTTCGGGGGGGGTTGGGTGGGCGTGCCATAACTGTTAAACATGTATAAATAGATGCTGATGGCAGCAGCATCCAAACTGAAAGACCAAAACGGAAACGGAAATATTTCTAATCGCTTTGCAGAGATCTGAACGTGGGCCTCAGGCCCTTGACTAAATGAAGAGAGCTTAAGTGGGGGCAGTCAATTCAATTAGATTGGAAGATGGAGAATGCAGAAAGTTTCATTACTTTTAAAGAAACAGCAAATTGGTAGTGTGTGTAAAGCTACATTTAAAATCAACTATGAAAGACTCCTTCAGTTTACTGTTTATATCGGGGGTCGGCAATGAGAGCAGAAATGCTGCCAGTGGCAACTGTGAAAATTCAGAGAACGGGCAGAGAGCTTTTAAAAGCTTATCTTTCTTGCTTTGAATTCCTCAACTGGATCAGCTTGAAGTAGTCTCATTTCCAAATATGAAGAGGCACTTGCGTAAGCCAAAAGCTGGTGCAATACTGAAAACACCCAAGTTCCCTGAAGATTTCATCGCAATTTTTAATGCAGCAGATAGTCTAGCAGAATTTGGAATGTGCCAAAGCCAAAATGATAAAAGCTTTTTACCAAACCAAACTTTTTCTTCTTATATTTTAAAAATCAATGGACGGAAAATGCATTTCTTCAAAATAAGCAGTTAAAATGTTGCTTATTCTAACAAAATGATTAAGCAAGATGAATTTCAGAAATGTTATGAGCTTAGCATGGTTTTGGACGGTCAAAAACTAACGCAGGATCTCTTTGAAAACCGAATAAGTTTAAAGTTTAAACACCTTTCCCAATGCGATGTATTACCCAGGTGATTGAGCAAGTTGAATACCAACTAAAGGACATTTTAATAAATGAAGACAATGAGGAAAGTGTTGAAGAATCAAGTGAGGAATCTGGAGAAATATGGTGATGGTTTTTCAGAAAATGGATTTTTGGCAAATATTGTTAAACAAGTTTCCAAACCGTCAAAACAAAAGTCCAAAGAAATTAGTAAATAAAGCTGGCCATACTCTTACAATTTGTGAGAGTTGGTTTATATATTAATCATTTGGCTTGGCTGGCGAAGAACATAAGTAAATCTTGAAAGAAATCCATAAAAACAAAATAATTGGAATAAGAAAAAGAAAATAATATGTCTGTTACGCTCAAGGTTCTAAAGACAAATGGCAAATATGAAATTTAAAAAATGGAACAAGCATTTGATTGAAACAGAGCCTACTTAGATCAGCAGCAGAAAATTTACTAGGCCTACTTGGTTAATAGCAAGCGGGTGGCAAAAACAAAAGAGCGCCTAGTTCCTGCACTAAAGCAGCGATGTTCACCCATTCAAGGTATACTTAACAAGATAGCCGCACACGCTCTCTTGCACTCTTTGCTCGCCGCTTGAGTGTCAGTCTGTGAACAACAGTCGTGAGCAAAGCATCTCCGCGGACGAATTTTTTCTGTTCTGCGTCTTAATTTTGTTTGAAAATAGCGCTCTCTCTCTCTCTCTCGCTGATTTTGACATTTATATAAGAGGCGGTAAGAGAGCAAGTGCGGCTACCTTGTTAAGTATACCTTGCACCCATTGCCCCCAGGCAATCGGCTATTTACACGCACACGAGCCGAGCGCATGCCGAAGTCGGGCATATGAGCGTAAGCAGAGCTGTCTTTGCCATGATACAATTATACAAGGTAGTCCCATGATACAATAACATAAGGTAGTCTCGTCGGCGGCAGAGGCTCGTCGTTTTTGTAGCTTATCGACAGTGCATTCTTGCTTGTCGAATGGAACGGTTGTGCACGGACGATTCTTGTTTGATTTTTTACGGTTAAATTAACCCTTACGTGACAAAAAAAATACACGGCGGGCTTGTAAAACCGTCTATTGATTTTCAAAATAAGCTTAAACAACTTGAAAAGTTTTTTCTTTGTAACTTGAAAGATGATTCTAATATAACAAAAAAAGTAAAAGGAAAATTATTGCTGGCAGCGGAAAATGTTGATATTGACAAGTCAGTCAAAAATTTTTATTTTAAAATTAGAATATTTTTTAGAATTAAGAATCTAAACAAAAGAATCAGTATTCAAAATCAAAAACAACGATTGTTTTCGCATTCAAAATTATTACAAATAAAACTTAAAAAAAAATTTACATCTTTGTTATATCAAATTATATTTTAAACCACACGGGCCTTCTGAGGGTTAATCAACACGCTATACTGCCGTTCCATTCGAACTCATGATACAAAGTGCCTTTTCACTCGCACTTATTGCAAGCATACGTTAAGCTACCCTCTGCCGCCGACGAGACTACCTTATGTAATTGTATCATGGGTAGTCCACCCGGCTGCCGAAGTCGTTCGGTTAGTGGTCCCTTATTTTCAGTGCCTGCCTGCTTGTCGAACTGAAAGGTTGTGTGCGGACGGTTTTTTTCCAGAGCTTTAACCCTTAAGTGCCAAGCAGAAAAATGTCTTTTTGCAGTTGTTGTCGCAGGCACGTGCTAGACGTAAAATTTTATTTTAAGATACGTACATTCTTTAGACTTAAGAGCTTAAACAAAAGAATGGCTGTTAAACAACAAAAAAAAAGAATAATGTCAAATTCAAGACTAATAAAAATAAAATTATAAACACTACAGCTCTTGTCAGAACTAAGGAAACTTTTAGCCCCAAGCACCGAGCGCGGGTTAATTGACGCACTGTGTAGCCGTTTCACTCACACTCACTATTCAACGCTCTTTCACTCGCACTTATATTAAGGGACTATGATTTTGCCGAGTGGACTACCTTGTATAATTGTATCATGGTCTTTGCCTTCATTCGCTGCCCTGCCGTCGATTAGGGCAGTTCAAAGCTGGGCTGTGTCGCTTTAATGTGGCACAACAATACACTCTCCATTTTTGTCCTCGCTCTTCTTGGTCATCGCTGCACTAAAGCGACATTTAACAGAGGACCACACAGAACAAATAATTCATAATTTCAATCGACAAAATAGTGTATGTATATGTTTTGCGAAGTGAAAACTTGTCGTCTTGCAATAACAGAATGGACTGTCAAGGATTGTTGAATTTGGCTTAATATCGATGGTTCGAAATCTCCATGTCACATACCAGACAATCAGGCTATAGCAGAACGTAAATACATTAAGTTAATGTCGCATATTTTGACATTCAGCAAACAAATGATCCTTTTGAATCAATGTTTAAAAAATGTACTTTAATTACAGTCTCTGAACTTTCTGCTGAAGCTTTAGTTCTTGAATATTCAAGTCTTTATATGAATTTCTTGAAGCTGCCTAAACAGAAAGCTTGCCTTGACGCCTTGGGAGACCACAGATGCTCATCGCTAAAAAAATATTACATACCCGAATTCTCCAGAATTTTAGGTGTATACCAGATTCAAATCAAGTTTGTTTCAGACTTGAAAAATTCCTCCCCCTCCCCCTTTTAATCGCAAAAAACTGTCAGAGCCACAATTTTAAAGTTAGAGCCTCGAATCCATCTATGGCTTCATGTTCTCTTATTTCTATAAGTTCCTCATTTGTGAGACTCTCTGTCCAAATGCAAGAACTGTTTAACATCATTGATCGTGTAGTCTACCAATCCTGCACTAGTAGCCAAAGCAACAATCTGATCCGGAACAGAAAATAAGTCTTAAATCCGTGAAGATGAAGGAAACTATAGGCGTTCAGGCCTTAGTTTCTTCCAGAACTTGTTCAAACATTATTTATCCTAACATTATTTATCCTATCCTACATATCCTAACGATTACCAAACATTCCATTTTTACTATGATGCAAGGTCTATCACGGACAATTCCTAGAGTGCGAGTACCTTTCAATAGTTTTTCTTTATACTTTAACAGATCTTTTATCTTAGTCAGAGTGTTTGTTTAGCCGTCTCTAGGTCGGGAAGTGATTATAATTCAATAATCCTCAAGAAATCAACAACAATTGATATGGACACAAGCATGACCATGTTTCGTCTAGTACCACAAATCTAGACTCGTCAGTAAGATTGTAGCCGCTTTCCACACCAACAGCCATTAACAATTGCCTCTATATAAATGAAGAAGTAGCCGATTTTGAACTTGTGAATTGTAAGACACCCAATTGTGTGTTTTAGCTGTAGCTATTAAGAGCACTACAGCTGTTTTCATTTGCAAGTACTGTTCGAACAGGAGATTTGGCCAAGCTTATTATAGAGCAAACCTGTGATACTCTTTCTCTCTTATTTAAACGACGCAAAACGTTCAATTTAACATCAAAGGAACTACTCTTATGTGTATTGCAGCCAGTTGAAACTTGCTTATAAACGCTTTCATAAGAATCATATTCAAACAATGCAAAGGACCCGGGCGACGCCGGGTATTCAGTTAGTGAATAATAAAATATAAATGGGATTAAAGACATTCATTTGCCTCACAAAGACGAACTTATGCTAAACATTTTTAAATCGATGTTCAAAATCATCGGCGATATTAAGAATTGCATGTTTGCTCTCCCCTCCTGTTTTGCTGGACTTCAACGACATCCAGCGGAGTTAAGGAACTTCAAAAGGTGCGCTTACGTCTTCGAGAAATATCAAGTAAAAATAGTTCATATCGTCAGCCAAATGTTAATCGATTTTACGTTAAGGCACGGCATACTTTTAGGTGTTTCTTTTCGTCAGTTTTTGATGGTGAAATTTTGCTGCAAAGAATCGCTGGGCAAAATGTTTCAAGCTTAAAAAAGACTAAGAAACTAGAAACTAAAAATATAGAAAACATTTCTCTTTTGGTAGTTTTGGTCTCATTCTTTGGTAGTTTTATTGTCACACATAATTGAACACATTCCTTCTCCTACTTAATTTATCTCCAGTCAGTCTTTGATTGACTTCCCAGTAACTAGACACTTAGTCAGAGCTTTTGATTTTTATATGGAAAGAAAAAGTAGCTCACTCAGACAACGACGAATGAGATTATTTAATAATTGTGCCAAATGCGCGGCACCGTACAAAACTTATAATTATACAACAACAATAACAATTACACAGTGAGTAAACAATAAAAAGCGCAATTAGAAAAACTATGGAAAAAGGCAAAGTGTTTGTTCGGTCAAAAGTTGCAACTGGGCGAAGCTAAAAATAAAACTTAACAAAATCAATTTACATTTTTAATTGCAATTATGGCGCAGCAGATATTTGGCTATGAAATCATGGCCAAGGAATGCCTATGCCACATGCCACACCACATTCTATGCTGTCGTTGGTTAATGAAAAAAGTCGTAAAGTTGAGCAGGAAAATCGTTAAAAAAACAGACATAAAAATGGTTAATTGACATTATGAGGGTTCAAGGGTAAACTAGAAAATGTAGATCCATCACATTGGTTCCGGTATGACCAGAGCGTAGGTGGTCAGACTCCAGATTTTTATAGAAATTATAGCTATCACAATTGTGTATAATTTCAGCCAGTTCATCGAGAGTGTGAGAGCTGAGGAAGGTTTCTATGAGATGGCTATGACCAAAGGCACCAGCTGCCGGGGTGGGACCATCTATGCCATCAGTGCCAGCGGCCAAAAAGAGGCAATTTCTTAAGGAGTCATCACGATGCAGCGACTGAGACATCAGCAAAGCCAAATGCTGACTGCGACCACCCAAACCGGAACCAGAGACCTGGGAAAAAAAAAAAAACAATGAAATTAAGTTGTTTAGTTCAAAGTAGAAATATTTTTAGTAGACTAGAAATTCTGAAAATTTAAAAACACTCAGACGGATTCTGAAAGAATCATAGAAGTATGAACTTGAGGATTATATTAAATCTTTTAAAAATAAAAGTAGATGTACTTTCAGTGTCATGCTAATTCCATTCAGTAAGATTTGTCATTCTAGTCTAAATACTCTACTGTTCTCATTAGACTCAGATTGTTCTTTAAGTGTTTGAAATATGGTGAGTGCTCATTTTCTTGATTCCAATTGTAGAGATTGCTGAATCTACTTTTGCGTACTCTTGAATGGATTTTAAGTAAATTAGATCTTGGTTTGGTGCCTCCACTGCCTTAGCTCAGACAATCCACGCGTTTACATAAAATTTTATAAAAACTAAGCAATGCTTTGTCCTTTTCGTGACTTTAAAATGTTTTATGAACAGAAATATTATATTTTTGGAACGTACAGCGCTTTTGACATCCAAGGCTTCTGTGGATCGAAAAAGTATTTTCCTAAACGAGTTATCCCCGAGAAAAGTTACAATAAGCTCTATTAATTCCTTGTAGTCAACATGAAAAAATGATTCCATAAGTTGTTGTCGACAATATTCCATTGTTTCATCTTTTATGAAACTTTAGACTTTGTTCAACTTTTCGTCGAGGATCTCGGGCTCAAACTTTGACATGTCTTGATGAACCGAATTTAACACCAAAAACTGCTTTTAGAAAAATTTCGTAGGTGTGGTGTCTACAATCCAGTTTTAGAACTGGACGATGCAGTTCTTGTTCCAACAAATGACACGGCTCGAGTTTTAGTCCGGGCATGACGAATTGTTGATCCAATGTTGTGACCTTATGATTACGCTACAGCACTCATGGTCCTTACGCAGGGATGTATACCAGTTCTGAACCGAACCGAACCAAACTGTAACCAAACCGCTAACTCCGAATGATAAACTACTGATAAACCGAACCGAAAACCACAAAGTAAAATGGTTCGGTTGGGTTCCGTTCACTGACAAGTTTGCCCACCGACCTCCTAGTAGTATTGAAAGTTGCTAATGGATTTTATTCTTTTACGCATAGTACTTAAATAATTCTCAGCTCATATTTTCAGTTCAGTGACCAACAAAAAAAAAAAACGGTCTCGGTCTTCCCCCAACCGAATGTGTGCTGCTATCGCTCTCGCTGTTAGTCGGCTGTTGTTGTAAGCACTGGTTGGTCTGACAGCAACCCAAAAAAGGCCCAAATCAGTCTAGCGTCTCGAAAATGTTTGCTTGTCAAAGACCGAAAGACCAAAATGTTATCTTGGAAAGGTTGTGAGAGCAGAATCTGGTGTGTGCAGCGAGTGCCAGTGCGAGAGAGAATAAGAGAGTGCATATAGTTTGCCGCATACTTACAAAACATGCGTTAAGATTAGTAGCCTGAGAAGCACACACGGATTTATACATACAAGAAAGATCTTTTGTCTGACTGGTCGTTGCGAATTGGGCCGAACAAGACACAAGAGAAAAGAACAAAGAATAATGTATTTCTCTACACAACCTAACAGAAGCAGAGACCGCAGTTTAAGGTTGCTTCCGTCCCTCTAAGTCAAACCAGTTTATTTCTAACAGCTGGAAAGAGACCATATGCTCATTATTCTGTCGGGTTTCTTCACCTCAATCCAACTTAATCAAGGACAAGGCCAGCATATTCGACTATTCAAATGTTCTTTGGGAATTCCCAGTGTAGAGTTGTGAGTTGAATTTGAGGATTTTCAAGTCGACATGTTTACATAAAATGTAAAATTACTCAATTCATCAACTCCTCAGCTTAACTGGGGATCGTGAATACCTAAATTATTTATCAAATGTTCAAAGTTTTCTCCAAGGAAACGAAAAATAGACACTTTAGGTGAGCTTTGACATTGTAAGACGCGTTTTAATATAAAATAGTTTTCTCTGACAAAATGTTCAATATTTTATGGATTAGCTAAACCAAATACAGTTCGTTCAAACAAAAACCTGGGATTTAATACATACCTCTAAGAACCAGAGCTAATACTTTATAATGCGTTCGAACCCAACGGACCGAACATTATGTTACATCAATAATTAAGGGCGATCCTTGAACAAAAGTAAGTTTTTGATATCATTTTGGATTTAGCGCAGCTTTAAAAGTCCGAAAATATGATTTTACGAGCAGATCTACGGGTAAGTCGCGGAGAAATAATCAAGGAAGGGCTTTAAGAATTAAGATATGGTAAAATAAAGAGCGATCCAAGAACATAAATGATTTTTAAAACTTTTTCGCACTGCCTTTCCTTCGAAAGTTTGGAAAAATACCTTTCTGTTCAGATTTAAGGGTAAGCCGGGAACTCGGCGCATTTTAGGCACGATCCTTAAATAGGAATGCTATCTTAGACACTTTTCGGTCTGCCTTATCTTCGAAAGTTCGGAGAAAATAATTTTCCAAACAGTTTTTAGCTAAATTCGGTACGTTATCCTTAAGTATAGGTTTTAGGAGTTGAGATTCGACAGAATTAAGAGTCGTTATACTTAAAGACAATCTTTAAGTATTAAATTTTAACAGAAATTTGGGCCAATCCAAGAATATAAATTGCGTTCTTGGCGTTTTTGGTATTGTCTTAAATTAGAAAGGTCGGAAAAACTATTTTAGGCGCAGATTTGAGGGAAGATCGGGATTGCATTAAATATATAATAAATTAAGACTGAACCACGGTTAACTTGGCTTCAAAAACCATGTAAAAAACCGAACCATTGGTTCAACAACTGCGTGAACCACTGAACTGAGCCAGTCCTTATTTCCGATCAGTTTGCATCCCTGAACTTTAATATATTGTGGAGAAATATTATAAGCATACGAAATCCTGGCTATGTCCCTGGTTTAAATTACACATATGATGAATGAGGTCCATTCCGGTATTGGTTAATGTTTTTTATAGCTTCTTTAGCTGGACTTTTCTTCTCATAAATTATACCTTTCTTTTTTTCCACAAAAAATGTCCCCAGCTTTAAACTCCAAACCAAATCCTTAGGTTTAATAAGTAAAGAAACCGGTCTTAGAACTGAACCTTAGACTTTCCATCGGGTCTAACCGCGCACCGAACATTCTCCAGAATATCAATGGTTTGCCGCCATGATATTTTGTAATGTTTTGGAGATTTGATCACTAGATTTTGAACTCAGTTGGATCTTAGTTTTTAAAACATGACAAATGACATAAAAATTATATCAATGACCCAATTTTTCTAAAGAAATTGCTATTTTTGGAAAATATCCATATTTTTACCCTAAAATATTTATATCAAAATAATAATTTTTCCATATCGTCAAAAATATCGATATAGATATTTTTAAAATATCCGGTAACCCTATTCAAATGTCGAGATGTTTTTCAATTATCAGTTTTTTAAATCTAAACTAAACTAATGTTTAGTTACCTTTATGACAGGCTCTCCTCCAGCTATGAGTAAAAGCGGCTTTTGACTGTCCAAATGCTGCTCCAAACTCAATTTAAATCCCACAAAGCTGTCCTCTCCAAAGGCATATTTCTCTCTCAGCTGAGTCTCTTGTATAAATCCTTGTTCCTTGGTTTGTTGAATGGATTGCAGTAATCTCTGATAATCCTTGGCCACTTGGTTTACCTCACCCTGCAGGCTAGAGCTGAGTACGTGTGGTATGTAACCCATTTTAGTTGCTTCTTGACAGGCTGCTGAGATGGCCAACATATTGCTGCCCACCACATACACCTCACTGGGAGGCAACTTGAGGGGTTCCTGCGTGTCTTCGGACACAAAAACCTGCTGTATTTCTGGCTTAAGTTCGGGCCATAGTTCATATTTCTTTAAAATCTCCTGGGCTGTGGCTGCTGCCAATCTAGACGGCTGTATGGTGGGTCCACAGGCTATCAAATCCAAGGGATCACCCACTATGTCACTCAAAACAAAGGTAATCAAGTGTGCCGCCTGGCTGGCTGCCTGAGCCAGGCGTCCTCCTTTTATGTCCGAGCAGGCGATGCGCACCGTATTCAGCTCTTGTATGCTGGCTCCCCGCTTCATCAGTTTGTCCACTATCAAACGCTTTTCTGACAAATCCAAGGGAGTCCTAGGCAGAGGCAACAAGGCTGAACCGCCACCTGAAATGAACACCAAAAGTATATCCCGGGAAGTCATGTTCTCAGCCAGCTCCTTGATGGCCCGGGCTGCCTTTAAAGAGTTTTCATCTGGCAGATTCAAGGCCGCTCCTTGGTATATCCTCAGCTTATCTTCCTTTAAGCCTTCCTTCTGCCCACCCACGGGCACACTGAGGATGCCTCCCTTTGAATAGCTGCCCAGATCTTGATGTACTCTCCTGGCCATGCCCATTACCGCCTTGCCAAAGCCCACTATGTGACATTGTTTTCCACTTATGTCCATCCATTTTCCATTCAGTTTGATGCATCCATTCTCCTGCGGACGCAAATCAAATTTTTGATAGTCTGCAAATATATTCTCCGGATGCACCGCTCGCACCGCTTGATCCCATATGGCACGCAGTTGCTGGCGATGATGACACAGTTTCTGGGTCATTATGTAAGTTATTAAATGTAGATGATCTGTGGTTTCTCTGATTAAAATAATCAGCAATTGTAATTGATTCGGCTTATCATATTTTGACACAGCTGTTTCAAGGCGGTTTCAGTGTGACCGTTGGTGTTAAGCAGAGAAAAACTGTTTTAGCTGTTATACCGCTAGATTTGGCTTTTGCATAAAATAACGGAAAATCAAAATTTGAAATATTCAGAAATGGAGAAATATCTAAAATATACAATAATATATTTTTGAATTATACATATAAAAACAGCGGTAAGCAACGAATTCCATCGGAATTCTACCATCAAAAAAGACACAGTCAAAATGCAGACTATTCGAAATGTTGGTTTTCTGATCAATTTGGATATTACAAACACCACAAACGAAATTTTCAAAATAAGAATTTTTAAATGTGCGGTGGTTCAAAACTTTGTGAACCACCGCATTCTGCATTTGCATTTCTGATATTTACTATATTTCCAAGTTTCTTGGGTGTTTTGAATTAAAGTTGATTAACCCTGCCGATGCTATCCGTTTCTTGTACCATTTTGTTGTCCTGCCTGTTTATTATGGAGTCCAAATAAGATAACTGGGAATTTGGGTATTTTCTTTGACATTTAACCATTAAAAATTAGACTCCATTGTTAAGTCTATCGGTATCCGAGCTAACAGGGACAGGGACAACATCAAGGAATACAAGTTTTTCGTCACATAAAGAGTTATTGTTGACTCGTTCCTTAAATTTGGTCGCATTTGTAAAATTAAATTTTGATTCGCCCGTAAAGTTGCTGAGTATTTTAGCTAAATACGTGCAGAGTACGTGCGATGGTTAGCCTATTGAGGAGCAAATTGTTCTGAGTGGAGTTCCTTTCTTAAGGATTTAAGGTAGTCCGTATATTGGGTCTTGTCTTAAAGTTCTTTATGTGCACAAATCCCCTAGTCTATACGCAACTTTTTATACTCTGTACCAAAGGTACATAGAGAATAAAAAGTTTGTGCAAAAGTATGTAACAGCCAGAAGGAAGCATCTCCGACCCCATAAAGTATATATATTCCTGATCAGCATCAACAGCCGAGTCGATATAGCCATGTCCGTCTGTCTGTCCGTATGAACGCACAGATGTCCTCCCCACCCGCATGCTCAGATTATGTCGTTCTTCATTGAAGGTCGGACAGACAAAAAATACTTGCTCTGCGTCTTGGATGACCGACTGCCCTGTACAGTCTGGGCAGTAAGGGTCGTCTTCGTGTTTGAACCTATGTAGATAAGATTTCAAACATCCGTGTCCTGTAAGAAGTTGCGTCAAGTAGTATGTCACCTGTCCATGTCTTCTGCCCAGCCATAATCCTATGTTGGGGACTAGCTTGAATGTCCATCGTCCTTTGGTCGATCTCTGCCACCGCTCTTGCCATTTCCTCATTCCTGGATTCTTGGTACTTCCGAGTATAGGTCAGCTGCTTCCTGTGCTTTGAGGTCTATTGGGAGTAGTCCAGTAACCACCAGCGCAGCCTCGTTAGAGATGGTACGGAAGGGGCGGGATATAATTGTAGTATATACGCCTGCTAATTAGCACTGCCTCCGTCTTTTTTGTAGCCAGCGATAGGCCCTTGCTCCCTAACCATTTGCTGACCTCCAGAATCGCTCTGTTGCTGGTTTGTTCCACATCGCTGAGGTGATTTGCTACCACGACCACCGCAATATCATCAGCAAAACCAATGATAGTTGCTCCGGCTGGCAATTGGAGCCAGAGTATGCCATTGTACATGATATTCCACTGCATTGCACCAAGGACAGATCCGTCTGGAGCCCCTCTCGTAACCACGTGCCGCTTCACACCATTGCACACTGGACGGAAAGCCCGATTTTTTGGCATAAAGTCTAATTCTGAAGGTAGAGAGTTGAAACTTCGTACAGTTTTTAGTAATAGTGTGTGGTGTAACTGTTTAAAATTTGAAACAGATTGGACCACGCCCACTCATGCCGCCCCTATAAGAAAAAGTTGTGAAATAGTCATTTTTTAATTTAAAGCTCTTTGATTTCATTTTTAATGAACTGCTTCTCAAATTTATCACAATATATTATTTAAATTTATATTATTATAATATATTAACAAAACAAATCAAATATTTCAAGTTTTTTTAAATTATACATTCTTAAAAATTAAATTCTAAATCATCGTTGTCATCGCTTGGAGAATCGTTGTTGTTTTGATCACAATCAAATTCGGGTGCTTCTAAAAGCTCCACGACTCCCTTTGGTAATGCTTTCATTTTGTTTTGATGAGATCTCTTGTTATAAAAACTGCTTGAAATAACAGGATCCGATGAGTCGATAGATCTTTGGAAAACATCCGTTAAATTGCTTAGCCTGTTATTCTGACGAGCATGTGACCGCCTATCACGCTTGTACAATTTGTTTCACGCTTCTGACGCGTTTTCACCTAGACATCCAACAGGCATAACAGAAGTTTGTATTATTTGGGATCCATGAACTAAAATCTTATGTACCGTAGGTGACATTGGAAACCTTGAATACTTATTTATGTAAAATGTAAAAGTTTCTTCGCAGAACTGTTGAAATTTTACATGATGAATCGTAAATTCACAGGAAATTGCAATTAAAATTATGTAGAACCTTTCTATAATAAGTAACTCAATGTCCAATTCTAATGCCAGAAGGATTGGATTAGAAAATGCTTTTCTCGCAATGTTTCCGTCATTCGTATTGCCAAAACCATTTTGTTTGGGCTGATGTACCAGTATTCCCATTTCAGCGCGAAGTATCTTCTGTATATATTGTGTTTTACTCATCATTTCCAATTTGTCATTTTCACCTCTTATTTGCCATTTTTTTTAATTCATTCTGTAAGATAGTTTTAAAACAAACTCAAAGACTCGTATCCATGCACACTGAAGACTTCCAGGCTTTGGCATATATTTTAAAGAGGATGGGTTTGTAATACTCATAAAATCTTTCGGTCCAGCTCCACAAATTGGGCATAATTGAGATGACTTGCTTGAAGTTAGAGTATTCAAGACCTTACCATCTATTAGTGTCATATACAATTTAAAACTCACAGAGATTTTCTGATTTGCAATTGAATATTCAAGCTCTGACAAATTCTGTATTTGCGAGTCCAAGTTTGTTTTTCCGAAAGAATGTGGTCATTTGTTTCCTTAACAAACTCGACTTTCAGGGGTCTACAAAATCGGACCGATTGAGGTGAGCTATTTATCCAAATATTTTCCCCAAAGTGTCCCATCAACTTAAGGGGTATAAGGCTTGTCACAAATAGAGCATGGTCATTGCATATGGGTTCCTCATTTGAAAATCGTTGTTTGTATAAGCTTTGTCCTGTTGATCCATCAAATCCATATTGCTCTTCTGTCCTCTTGTTGCTCCATGCTTCAAGCAACTGAAAATTGCTGAAGACAAAAGTAGCTGCAATACATTCAATGTTTCGGAAAACGCGCAAATTTGCGCAATGATAATTATTATTCTCTTAAACTGTATATTTTCATTCAAAACGAGACATATTTACTTTTTGGCACAGGTTGGCAGGGAACTAGTTCTACTCCACAATTCACGAACACTGGGTTAAACTTTTCAACTTAAATCGGTTTAAAAACACAAGACACATAAGCAACAAATAACACAAATTTATAAACAATTTTTACTTGGGGTTAATATTAAACATACCTTGCTCTTCATTATCCATTTTAAATATAATTTAAAGATAATTACTGTTCAAAATTACACAGCTTGAAACTTTTAAAAACTTTCGCACGTAATAAACAAGATTTTTTTTTTTAACCCAAAAAACCCAACAATTTATATTATTTTGATTCCGCTCTATCCATAGTTTCCCGATGGCGTCTATTGTTGATCTGTCCCGTCTCTTGTTGAATCCATACTGCAGGGTAGACATCCATTTGTCAACTGGCGCGCCTTTATGATCCGCTCAAGAACTTTTCCGACTGTGTCCAGCATGCACAGAGGCCTATAAGCGGATGGATCTTCCGCTGGCTTTCCTTCCTTTGGTAGTAACACCAAACGTTGTACTTTCCACCTCTCTGAAAATGTTCCCTCTGTGAGGCAGGAATTGTACAGATCCACGAATGCCTTAGGGTTGGCTTTTATTGCCAGTTTCAGAACGTTATTCGGAACTCTGTCTGGTCCTGGTGCCTTATCATCCTTGACATTGCGTGTAGCTGAGAAGGTCTCCTCAGTTATTCGCTGGCAGTCTGTTGCAAGGATACTTGGTGCGCGTTGGGTAGTATGTACTCCTGATGGGAAAAGGGTCGCAACAATGTGTTCCATTTGGGCAGGGCATGTGGGAGGTGACTGACTGTAGGCCTTTAGCTTCTTCATAGCCAGCTTATAGGCAAAACCCCAAGGATTTGAGTGCAGGTCGCTGCAGATGTTGTTGTAGCATGTCCGCTTGCTTTCCTTGATTAGCCTTTGCAGGATTTGCCTTTTCACCCTGAAGGATTCCTGGAGCTCATGTCTGCTTTCCAGACTTTCCAGAGAGTGTGTGTGTTGTTGTGTGAGTGTGTGTATATGTGTATGGAAACACAAGAAGTCAAGGGAACAGGGGCACTCGACTACTGCTCCCTTACTTGTTTGATTAGTGATGATAAATTTAAATTGGCCGCTTCGGAGAAGGGCAACCCTGTTTGGTGGTATTTTACCCATACGGTCACTCTAGTGCCTGCAGCTGTTTTCGAAACTGGCCGCTCTCTCCTGTGCTCATTTCGAGTCAATATGCCGTTGTTTTGAGTCAATAGTTCAGTTCTTTTCAGTTCTCCGAAGTGTACGGTACGTGAGTGTCGCGCCGCCTGATTTAAGGCCAAAATCAAACGAAATTGTTGCAATTACGCGGCCGTCGCGAAACATCAAAGTGAATTCGCTTAAACAAAAAGTCAAGTGCAAGTGCCACAGTGTGTTAAAATGAATTTAAATGCGGTGGGGCAGCCGCAGCTACGTAGTGGGGCTAATGCCCAAGCAGAATCAAGATGGCGCTTGAGAGGCCATTACAGAGAGAGCAGGAGCAACACAAACAAACAGCATAAAAGTCGTCTTTGTTTTTATCAATTCAAACATAGTCGCGGTTTCCTATGGTTTATGCTGTGCAATTTGCTAATGGCCACACAAAACGGAGGTGCACTGGTCCAGGCGCAGTTGCTGATTAATGTACAAAACCAGGTGCGTGTGGGCAGCAGTCAGAGCCGGCGGAGAAATGAAAATAAAGATGAGAAATTTTTCGAACTGTTTAAGTTCGAAAATGTAAGCAAGAGAGAGAGAGTGATGAGAGAGAGCCAAAGAGAGTTTCCCACATTAAATGAAAATAAACAAAAATTTGTTACTTTTCATAAAGAAAAGGAAAAGCCTCTTATGTGTGTCCTTGTGTGTGTGAGTGTGTGTGTTTGCTTGTGACTTGCTTCATTGTTTTGGCTCTGTCCCTGGCCCCAAAATGTCTGCCCAACAGCAGCTCCTACGTCAGTTTTGTTTACCCCGAGCAAACAACAACAACAAGCCCACCCACCCCCTTACTCCCCTGCAGCAACATGTTTGTTCATGTTCACGTGCAAAGGCCAAATTTTTCATCTCTTTTGTTGTTGTTCTCGCTGCTGTTGAACTAGATTTTCTACGTCTTTAATTTAGTTCATGGTCTCCTTTTTTTTTACATATTTTACTCCCCCCTCTCTAACACCTGTTGCTTGTCTCACTCTATCTCTCTCCCTTGGGGGCTTTCAGGGCGGTGAAGTCATCCAGGAGAGCATTACCTCCAACATAGGCGAGGATCTCATCACACTCGAATTCCAAAAAACCGATGGCACCCTCATCACCCAGGTCATTGACTTTCGCAATGTGAGTAGTTCACTTCACTCCAAAATTACAGCAACAAGACTAGCCTCCTCCTCCTCCTCCTCTCCTTTGTCTCCAGGAGGTGCAAATCCTTAAGGCCCTGGTCTTGGGCGAGGAGGAACGCGGTCAGAGTCAATATCAGGTCATGTGCTTTGCCACCAAATTCAATAAGGGCGATTTCATCTCTTCGGATGCCATGGCCAAGCTGCGTCAAAAGAATCCCCATACGATACGCACGCCCGAGGAGGACAAGGGCCGGGAAACCTACACCATGAGCAGTTGGGTGCAATTGAATCGCTCTTTGCCCATAACGCGACATCTGCAATCGCTGTGCGTTGAGGCCATGGATACCACCTATGTGAGAGATGTGGACTTAAAGGCCTGGGCCGAGTTGCCAGGTGAGAGAAGCAACTTAGCAATTCCAATTCAAATTCCTGAGCAGAGAATGAAAAATCTAGGCACTGCAAATATAGGGGCTTCAGTTGGTGATAGTTCGTCCGGATTTAGTTATCAATTTTAGCAAGAAAGAAAGTTGATCAAGCCCGACTATGATATACTCTGTACCTGTGAAGTGCTGCCCATCACCGTTGCGACCAGGGCTACCCATAATTGTTTGTTATCCTTATAACTCGACTATCGGTCATCCGATATTTACCATTCCTTTGGCGGATCGATAAATAATCCTGATTGTTAAATATGTCCAAAAGGTACGAACCTTCTATCTATAAAACTGTGGGAGATATAACCTTTTTTCCAATTTGCGGGGGCGGGAGGGGCGTGTAAAAAATTGAAAATAAACTTGATCTGCCTGGAAGTAAAAGAAACATATGTCCTATACACGTAAAACCTCTATCTCTTACCATCTCTGAGATCTGCTTGTTCATACGGACGGACGGACAGACAGACGGACATGGCTATATCGACTCGGATGTTGATGCTGATCAAGAATATATACATAATATACTATGTGTACCTCTGGTATGGAGTATCAAAATTTGACCTTGGGATTGGATTTTCGAACCGAACCACTAATTTTAGCTTATAATACGAACCGGTGTCCCTTCGAAAATGCTGAACCGAACCGAAAACATCAAAGCAAAACGATTTGGAACAAATTATGGGGGAACTTTAATCATTTTTTCTAGGATATGTCATTATTGATGATAGATTTATGTAGCTGCCAACCATTTTAAATCAGCCCTTACAGCTACTGCAATGGTCTATCGACCTCTTAGTATGCCAGTCATCAGTTAACATTCCTTCTTTGGAAGTTGCTAATTGTTGTGTGCATATCCCATTTCCTTTACGGGCAGATATTCTCGTTAGTCTGTCGTGCAACTCAATCCAACATTAGCCAAAAGCAAGGCTCTCAAAGTGAAATCATAAAATAGGGCAACAAAATTCAATTTGTTTTCGACCTCCATGAATGCTTGAAGATTGCATTTTCATAATTAATTTAAGGTGAAGTAATAGATTTAAAGCGTACGGGTTTCCTTTCCTATAATCTAGTAAAAGACATTATTCTTGGCACTTTACATAGAAGGTCGTTTATACGAAAATCTCGACATTTCTGTCACACCCCCAACTTTATATTAAATCTTGGAATCAAAGTTCGCTTTGGTATGAGATAGCTTATTTTTAGAAAAGTAATCAATATTTTAAGGATTAACTAAACCAAGTAGAGCTGGTTCAAGCAAACACCTGAGGTTTAATACCTCTTACAAACTAAAATTAATACCCAACGGACCGAACTTAAAGCTATTTCAAATAGTACAGGACACCTAGATTTATGGGTTTTTAAACTTCCGCACCTTCAAAACTTTCTAAATCTTAGACTCAAGAACGTTTTTAAAAGAATAAGATTCGCTTGAATTAGGGGTAGTGTTGCCAGAGAACATAAGGCCCAAAAATTGCTAAACTTCCAAGAAAAAAATAGGGGAAGTTATCTTCGGCTCGGCCGGAGTTTTTTTATCTTCCATTGAAAACAAAACTTTTTATTATACCCTTGCAGATGGTATCATAAAATTGTGCGGATGTTTGTAACGCATTGAAGGAAGCATCTCCGACCACATAAAGTATATATATTCTTGATCAGCAGGACGAGCTGAGTCTGTCCGTCCGTCTGTCTGTTTCTATGCTATCTCCTCCGTCAGTTTTAAAGCTATCCCCACCAAACTTTGCACGAAGTCTTTTGGTACAAATACGCTGCACATTTGTCGGAACCGGCCGGATCGGATGACTATAGCATATAGCTGCCATAGGAACGATCGGTCGATAAACTACTTCTAGTGAGGAAAACTTTTTTGTTTTTAATGAAAACGTCCTTTTTATGGGCAAATTCTTATTTTATATACTTTTATAGTGAGAAAATTTTTTTTTTTTTTAAATGGGATCGCCTTCAAATTTCGTAATTAACAGTGTATTATGCTTTTCCATAGTTTCCAAGTTTGGTCGAAATCATACATCTATATAGTATATATCCCATAGAAAAGCAAGGTCCAAAAAGTAGTCTTAGTTAGAAAAACTTTTTAGTTTTCAATGGAAGCTGCAAGGGTATATAACTTTCCCCTATTTTTCTAACTAAGACTACTTTTCGGACCTTACTTTTCTATGGGATCTATACTTTATAGATGTCAGATTTCGACCAAACTTGGTGGAATTATGGAAAAGCATAAAAAACTGTTTATTACGAAATTTTGGAGGCGATCCCATTGAAAACAAATTCATTTTCGACCGATCATTCCTACTGCAGCTGTATACTATAGTCATCCGACTTTGACATAACTTTGTAGAATTGTGTGAAAGCATACCAAATAAATATCTTCCAACTTTATGGACATTTCCATTGAAAACAAAAAAGTTTTTCTAACTAGGACTTCTTTTCAGACTCTACTTTTCTATGACAGCTATACTATATAGATGTCCGATTTCGACCAAATTAAGTGGAATGGGAAAGCATAGTAAAAAGCATAGTAAACTAAGAAATACGTACTTTCAAGGCGTTTCAATTGAAAACAAAAAAGTTTTTCTCTCTAAAACTAGTTTTTCAACCGATCGTTCCTATGACAGCTATATGCTATAGTCATCCGATCCGGCCGGTTCCGACAAATGTGCAGCGTATTTGTACCAAAAGACTTCGTGCAAAGTTTGGTGTGGATAGCTTTAAAACAGTCGGAGGAGATAACATAGAAACAGAAGGACAGGGCTTAATCAACTCAGTTCGTCATGCTGATCAAGAATATATATACTAATAGAGTATAAAGGTATAAAAAACGGTATAAAAGGTATAAAAGCTGGCTTAAAAGGATAAGAATTGATAAGAATTTGGGGCGTTTCTTGAAAAAAAATAAGTCTTTGTCATAATTTAAAATTTGCCGAAACTTTAAAAATACGAAAATATGACTTTCTGAGCAGATTTAAGAATAAGTCGCGACGATAGACTCGAGGAATGAATTTAAGAAGAGAACCAGAACAGTTTTTGAAACGATTTCAAATAGCTTGACTGTCGAATGTTCGGAAAAAATGCTTTTCAGTGCAGATGTAAATGCAACCAAGGACTTTGCACTTATACAGGTCTTAAGCAGGGCGCAGTTAGATGCAATCCTTGCGATTTTGTCAACTTTTCGGAATACCTTATTTTTGAAAGTCCGAAAAAAAACTTTCCAAACAGAATTCGAAGAAGTTGAATGGTTAAGATTTGACTGCAGTTAGAGCGATGATATCAATCTTTTTTTTTTTTTGTTAAGTTGCAAGTTTGTACAACGAGAGACATTTACAAGCCTGTTTATCCACCATTATTCTTGCAAACTGCTTCTATTCTATTAGGCATGGAGAATATTAACTTGCAATAATTTTCTACTGAGATATTGCTCCCAAGCGTGCTTCCGACTTATCGTTTGAGTTGATCTGAAAGATTTTACATGGGGTTCAAGCCCACGTACAGTTTAGTCATAAATGCAATTCCTCACTCACAAATTATGAGGCTTGATTTGGTTCATTTTTCTGCTGGAATTTCCATATAAGGGGCATCACAGTCCCCATTATATCTTTGTAACATAGTCTATCCATTTTGGTATCGATTCGATGAATCGTGCCTATGATTTGCCACGAAAAGCATTCCCAATACATTATAATGCCACCACCAATACTTGACTGTTTTCGTTGTAAAGTTTATGTGAAATTCATTGCCTTTTGATAGAAGAAGGTGCTTTGAAGCATCCTTTCCAATCAAATTAATCTTAGTTTCATCGCTCCAGAGAAAGTGCTGACAGACTGACAAATTACTACCATTTTAAGGTCCATGAGGGTATATCGCTTCTACCTGAAGATGGATGTTCAGATTTAGATATTAATCGACAAAATTGAGGTACTTAGGAAGTCGAGATCTTTTTCAAAAGCTAAGAAGAATCCGGTAGAACGAAAAGATCTTGTTCCCTTCCTAAGTAAATTGGAATAATAAATAGTTCCTTACAAAGACTAAACAAAGTTCTAGATGCGGAATACAGTTGTTGAACTTATTTGGGTCAAGTTTAACTCCACCTCTTTGGATGCCAGATTTCTCAAGGCACAGATAATCGAAGTGGAAGAAACCCAAAGGGATGCATAGTTGTAAAAAACCTCTGTGGTTTTCTAAATAACGTGATCAGCTTTGAAGGTAAGGCCTTATGAGGCTTGATATATCAAACTTTCAAAAAGATGCGATACGTGAAACACTGGATAACCGATACAGCTCGAAGCAATTCTCAGAAGAAGCAAGTGATGCATAAGTGGGATATTAAGGCCCCGCACGATCAACTTACGTTCCTGATCACTCGGCAGAGAAGCACTTATTACAATGCAAGATATGAGAACTCACTGTAACTTCTAAAAATTCTAGTTATCGATCCGATTCCAGAAAGTACAAAACATACTTTAACGACAGTTTTGGTGTGAGTGGGAAAATCCTTGCAAGGTTAATTATAAAGCAACCCTTCTCTTGCTTAGGGCAACTTTACAGTGCAGTTAGTTCAGATCCTTTGGTTAAACATTCTCTGCCAGGGTAAATCACAAGCATAAAATGTCCTTCCTTTCTGCTACTTAAAATTGTTGATGTTTATGTTCCTCCTTTTGTTTTTGCTTGCTTTCCGCTTTGGTCAATCCGCAGGCTCGTCAATTTCCAGCCTGGAGGCGGCTACCGAAAAATTCCCGGATACGCTCTCCACGCGCTGCAATGAAGTGAGCAGCCTATGGGCTCCCTGCCTCTGTACACTAGAGACCTGCATCGGTTGGTATCCCTGCGGCCTGAAGTATTGCAAGGGCAAGACAGCAGCGGCGGCAGCGGACACATCCGGGGCCCAACAGCAGCAGCCGCAGCCAACGAATTATCGTTGCGGCATCAAGACCTGCCGCAAGTGTACACAGTTCACCTATTATGTGCGACAGAAACAACAGTGCCTCTGGGATGAATGACGACGCGGCGAACTGCAGCTGATGCAGATGCGATGTGCCAAGAAACGGCAGTGGAGGGATCAGCAGGGGGCTGCCTGTGAAGTGAGGGGGGCGGCGGCTGCAACAACGCCAAAAACAACTGCAACAACAACTACAGCAACAACAACCACGACGACCAACAAATTGCGCCAACTGCTTTTGTTGGTACAGCAGCAGATGCCTTTTGCACTGTGGAGCTTTCCGGTCCATCACATTTCCCATCATCCCTCACCTCAGCCATCATCATCATCCACATCCACTATGGCCGCCAACGTCGCGTGATAATGGGAGCAGGGAATAAAGCATCCCTCGCTATTTTGTGCTACTTTGACTCTTTGGAAAACAAAAAAAAAAAGTAAAGTGAGTGTTGACGGGCTACACTCGCATGTATGTTTGTGTATACTGTGTATATATGTATGTATATGAGAAACTATGATTAACACTTAACTTATGTTTTACGCTTATGCAGCTATTAGGCTTAGGTTTAGGTTAGCTTCACTTTAAATGAGCTCACGGTTTCCTAGAATGATACAAAAAGAGTTATCAATTCCCGCAGAAGTTACGCAAAGGAATTGTTGCGAAATTGTTATAAGAATCAAGTATGTATGTTTAATGTTAAGCCTCCTTTTCTATATACTCTCTACACTTCGATTTCTTCAACTTTTTATCATATTTTATCTATTCCAGCTTTTTACATTTTCTGGTAAATAAATTTTTATCTTAGCTATAATTTACTTTGAAAGATAACGAGATATTGATGAATGTTTAAATTTTTCATACTTTTTTTAACCTTCTGGGGAAAGCACTTTAAAAACGAGCCTTAAAGTTTACCTCTAATTGTTGGTGTGGCAAAAAGTTCAGAAAGTTTCTAAATTATATTTTTAGATCTAATTTTTTGTTATACCAAAGCCTAGATGACTAAAGCAACCCCCTTCTTACATCCGCGCCGCAAAAATCCTAGCTGAGATGCATTGATTCTGAAAAAACCCACTACTTTGCTTGGAAGTACTGAAAAAAGGCAATCAATACAACCTTTAGACGAGATAAAATATATGTCGGCAGCTGAACATAACTTTAAACATTACGACATCTTCGACTTTTGATTTGCACTCAGAGACTTGATAAGATTCAAATAATAAAAAAGGTATTTCAAAATATAATCCTTCGTGGTCTGGAATATATATATAGCATTCCGTACACCGATGAATTTTTTGAAAGATCAGTTGTGAAATGAATGAATACAAAATTGATTTGTATTTTTCGTAAAATCAACACTTAATTGTAATTCCCATTCTCAAGCTAAAAATGGTTTCAGGCTAATTTTTAGTCCATGTTTACACGGAAAGATTCTGTCATGAAGTTCTCTTCGATTCTCTTTTGTTCGATGTTTTGTTCTTACATTCCGATTACTATCGCATTGCAACTTTTCCTTTGGGAAACTATCAATAGAGAGAAATCAGATTGAAGTCACGAATAGGGTTAAAAAAATCACAAACTTTGAAAGGTTTTAAATTTATTACTGCTGTAAAGAGAATTTGAACATTCCCATTTTTGATCTATCAACTCGTGTTATAGATTAAAGCCGGGTAATTAGCACCGCGGAAACTAAAAATTTCTGTCAAATTTGACATGAACGAAATCGACACTTTGTATAGATATCGGCCTTTCGATAGCGTCCTAACGAAAGCGTGTGTGTATCGAGAAACAGCTGATAGACAGCTCAGGAATATGATGCTTACAAATTTTTTGGATTTTACGAACGAATAGTTTGAGGTAAATGGTGGGTAAAGAACGGAGCAAACGAGAGAATTAATGATTTATGTACTTTTAATATAGTCTTGTACTAAAATATTAAAGACTTTATTTAATTGACTACCAACCGTGGAGTCTCACTTCTTTAGTGCCACACACGCTCTTTTTGGGCCACACTGCATTGTCTTGCTCAGCCATCGGCCCAATAATTTAGAACGAACATTGTGAAACCAATGTGGCTGATGTCGACTTCGTATTTCGTCCATTTATCTATCTATCTCGGAGACAGTGCGCTACGGCACTCTGGTTAACCAAAGGCTATCAGTTAATTTTTTTTTTTTTTATTTTTATTATTTATTGCTAAGAGCTCTTACCACTCAACTTTCAGGAAACTTATTAGTTGTCCAAAGTTTTCCCTAACAAGATTAATTATATCTATTATTTCATTTTGAAGTGCTCAAATCGATACTCGATATCTCTTAAAGTTAAATTTAAGTAGCCAACTAACATTCACATACCTTAAACTGAAATCAGGTATTTGGTTACCTTTGATCAACTCATAATTGCTTTATTTCCCCAAGTCTTTGTGTTGCTTTATTTGCTTAGCTGCTCCTTCTTGTGCCCCCCTAGCCAATTCCAATTTGGGTTTGTTTACTCTACTCCCCCTTTTTATCAGTTTTTCTTGCTTTTACATTGTGTGCAACTACCTTTGTCCAATGGTCTTTAATTTCAGGCTTCCCTCTTGAAATGAGTAACGTTTGCATTTCATTTACTTTGAGCTCAAGAAATATGAAATTTAGAATAAAATAAATAAATTAAATGTGGCCTTAGCATACCAGAATTATAATTAATCATAAATATAAAACAAAATCAATTGTGCTCATGATAGAAATTTAACTACAAATATATACATACATCTATACTTACCAAATAACAAATTTAAAACAAAAACGACTGCCGCACTAAAGCTTTTCTCTATATTTCTATAAAAGTGAAATGGCTGTTTAGTATCAAGTTAAGAAAATTACAATTTGTACAACTTTTTCCTCCCAGTTTCAGTTATTCCGTATACGTATACTACTGTCTCTATAAGCATCTGCCTTTGACTTGACATAGTTTTTCCACGAACCTTAACTAATTAATAAAAACAATACCAAGAACAATAATCTATTGTATAAATTTCAAGAAAAAAACCAAAACTAGTCTACTTAGAATGTTAGAAAGGCTATTTTCCTAAAGCGCATACTACGAAAGAAGATTAAACATAAGAATTTCCAGTTTCGACAACAACCAGAAAAGAAAAAAACGGTGATAATAATTTTTTCTACAAAAAAAAAAAAAGAAGGCAGCTCCTTTACTCACTGTATAAATATTAAACAACAAATTGGTATTTAGTAAACCCAAATTAGTAGTCTAAGCATTTAAAACGTTAAAACGAAAATGATCTGATTTGTGTACTACTTAAAGGTAAAGTAAACCAAAATGAAAATAATAATTAGTCAATAAAATGAGCAGAACAAATTCTACATTTTATAGAAAAAGAAAAGAAGAAATCGTACTTGTCTTTTATTTTAAGGGATTTTTTCTTCAAGGCTGGAAGAATTGAAGTTGCTGAGAAGCGGAAATGAGGTAAGTTTATATACAAACTGGAATATTATCTTGGATTCAATAAGTTTTAGCAGAAACTTACTAACTCATAAGCTAGCTGGCATGAGTTCGACCCCTGGAGCTGAAAAATTAATAATGTGGGATGTAGTTGGCTCACGAGTTGCAAGCATGCCCATCCCTAATAATCTTACGAATCCCTAGACAATAACGTAAACATTAAGCAGAACGACGCAAAGACGCAAGAGAACGTGAACGACGATCGGTAGCAGGAAGACGGCCAGCAGTCCAGAGGGAGAGTTGTACCGTGGCAGCCAACTAAGAAAGACGTGTACTCGAAACGCTGAGTCGAGTAAAAGACGAGTGACATCGGAAAGACGTGCCGATTGAGCTAAAACCATTAACTAAAGACGATTTTCACATACTTACTAACTTAACTTTAAACATTACATTTAATAAACCTTATCATTGAATAAAATCCCCACAATAATTTAGTTATTCAGTTTTAAAGTTTAAAAAGTGTATTCTAATATCTTTTCTGACTTAAGCTACAGCTTGGAACATTTTATTTTTAAAATAGATGACAATTTGAAGCTTACCGAACGGTAAAGGGCCTAGAAAGCTTCCCCAATCCATACAAAGAAACTCTTGACTACAGTAACTTTAAGATAGAGTATACAGATTTTAAAAATATTATCTACATTGACTTAGAGACTGAATATTTTCGCCCAAATATTTTTTTTTTTAGTTGGCAGCACTCCCTGACTTACATGTCAAATTTCTTGTCAAAATATTCATTATTGTTTGAGTTACGCTTGGTTTTGTGACACGCAAAAAGTGGTTTCGGCGATTTTTGAAATGTCTAAAATTATTCAACAAAGAAGTGCGATTAAATTTTGCTTCCTGAATGGAATTACCGCTGCGAAAACGTTGAGAATGTTGCAGAAGGCTTACGGCGACAAAGCTCTGCCAAAATCAACAACATTTGACTGGTACAAATGGTTTAAAGAAGGCCGAAAACACGTCGAAAAAATCACGCCAAAGTCGCTCAAAAATCAAGGTCATGCTGACTGTTTTCTTCGATTATCGTGGTGTCGTGCATTATGAGTTCCTTCCGCCGGGCCAAACTGTCAACAAGGAATATTATTTAAGTGTTATGCGTCGTTTGCGTGAAGCTATTCGCAAAAAGAGGCCAGATTTATGGGCCGACAACTCTTGGCTTTTGCACCACGATAATGCGCCATCTCACACTGCGCACGTTATTCGCGAGCATTTGGCCAAAAACAACACCATCGTCGTTCCGCAACCACCGTACTCGCCTGATTTACCTCCGTGTGACTTCTGGCTATTCTCCAAACTCAAAAGACCACTCCGAGGACACCGTTTCGAGTCGATTGAAGAGATTAAACGTGAATCGGCACGCGCTCTGAAGGCCATACCTGAAAGTGACTTTTTGGCATGCATCGAGGACTGGAAAAAACGTTGGCATAAGTGCATTGCATCGGGAGGGGATTACTTTGAAGGCGATGAAATTGATTTGGAAGAATAAATAAAGATTTTTTGATTTATAAACAATATCCGACTACTTTTTGCCCACAGTAGTATTTCTTGTGACTGGTCGCCGCTATATCAATCCCCCACAGCTGATTCTCAACTTGGCATTTTAAATCGTAATGTGTTCTATCTATTTGAAAACTATGTGCCAATTAAATCGAAAATAATAAGCCCTTTGGTGAAATCATGGTTGTATTCCAATATAAAACGACTCATCAACCAAAGGGATGCTGCTTACAAAAGATGGGAGCGTTATAAAAAGAATGTCCTACAAAATGAGTACAAAATACTTCGTAAATTGACCACAAATACAATATATAACACTAAGCGTGACTTTTTTAGAAACTCTATATCTTCTAGACAAAATTGGAGAGATCTTAAAAGTTTGGGGAATACTCAATAGTAAACCGCAAGCCAAGACTGACATTGACGTGAACAAACTAAATGACCAATTTATAAAAAAACCAAGCACCTGAAGCTGCTTGCAACATATAGTCATATATAAATATATGTACCGTATACCGTAAAGCTCCTTAGCCTAAGCACACTATGTCTTGCGGATAAGTTAGTTTAGTTTGAGACGTGAAACGAAGCACACGTAATAAAGACCACCAATTCAACAACGAAGTTGATCCTCATCTATTCTCATTGTGGCTACAAACGATCATAGCTGACTCTTTAAACCTGGCAAGGGCCTCTACCTACCATCTAGCACCTCTACGAACACAGGTTGCTACTTAACTGAGGCTAACTGAGCCTCCTAAGGAAGTGGGCCTCTACGAATACGGCTCCTACCTAACTATATACCTGAATTCCGAACCCTTATGTGATTATAGTTTAAGTTTTGC
This sequence comes from Lordiphosa collinella, assembly GCA_018904265.1. Lineage (NCBI taxonomy): Eukaryota > Metazoa > Arthropoda > Insecta > Diptera > Drosophilidae > Lordiphosa > Lordiphosa collinella. The sequence continues at coordinate 111,778 of JAEIFV010000485.1, forward strand.
ATGTGGCAGTTCTTGTGATGTCCTAGAAAGTATCCTTAAGATCACATCAAATGCAGTTGGCCTCGATGACTTAACTCCAATATTTTTAAAGATTCTTCCTTTTGTGCTCGATCATATAACACATATTTTTAATACAGTCCTCACCACTTCATCTTTTCCTGAAATATGGAAAAATGCTTAAATCTTGCCAATATCTAAAGCTAATAATGAGTTCGGGCCAATCTCCATTCTCCCATTCTTGGCAAAAGCATTTGAGCTTATTATGGCTGCACAAATGCAAGAATTTCTTGGAAGCAATCTATTGCCAAGTGATGTGCAATCTGGATTCAGAAGAAAAAGAAGCTGCACAACAGCTGAGGAAGTTAGAAAGAAGATTGATGAAAGTAATTGATTACAGTAAGGCTTTTGACACCGTGAATCATAATATTTTATGTACAAAAATGAAGAATATATACAATTTTACAAGTACTGCAACTAAACTTTTCAGGTCTTACTTAACAAATAGATTACAGGCCGTGGTCTCTGGATCCTCTCCTTCGAATCATGGTTCAGTTGTTGTTTTCTATGTATGTAAATGATCTTCCAAGTAGTTTGTCAAACTGTAAAGTCCATATGTACGCAGATAATGTCCAGATATACGCTAGCCGTCCGTTAGTGGATATTATCGATTGTAAAGGGTGATTTTTTAAGAGCTATAGGAAAGTTTGGATGATTGGTGCAGGTTCCTATGCCACTGTTTATTCAGCTATAAGGTAGAACGGCACAGGAATACATTACAGTCTTTAGCGACAGCCAAGGCGCTGGCGAATTAACCAGAAATCTAGGGCTCCACACGCCGAACGAAGCATGTGGACATCTGTCATCACTTCATATGTGAGCTGGTAGAGAAAAATGAGATCGTCATCAAGTACATCCCAACCGAGAAGATGAGTGCATATGATTTGACAAAGGGTTTGTCAACTATGAAACATAATGAATCTATTTTGGGACGGGGCATAAATTTTCTTATAATTTGAATTTAAATGAAAAATCGAGTCTGTTATTTTGAAGTTGATTGATATAAAATTTGAGGGGAAGTGTTGAAATGTATTAAATTATATGTATCGATAAGCAACCAAGTACCATCCCTTATAAATCAACTCCCGCGAGTGAGTCAGTTGTCTACGAATCTCCGACGCGAGCATACGATTATCAATTACTTGAATAAAGACATTATTGGCGGTTTCCCAGAAATCTCTTCCAACATAGTTCCAAAATGTCCTTTGGTTGGTTTCAAATCTCTATTGATTTTTGATATGCTAAATTAGTTTTGGAAATGTAAGCTACATTCTTTTACGGGATAGGCTGCATCAAATAAATAACATGTTTTATTTGATCTAATATTGAAATTTGCTTTTTAATAATTGTTCACAAAACCAACCGAACGCTGCCATATCAGCCAAAACAGTCGTGCCAGTGGCGCCATCTGCCTGCCTTCGTAGCGTCACATGGGAAATTTGTCAACGACAAAAGAGCCAAGGGTTGACAAGTGTTCCTTTATGATTGGCGCGAAAATATTTTGAAATTTTTCATTTTAATTTTGGGTATCACGACTTTAACTTAAATTATAATATTAGCATTAATCATAAAACGTATGCCACAATCAACAAATTTTCGTTTAACATCAAGTTAATTCAAAACTAAAATAAGGAAAATTTTTTTGCTCGTGATGCAGCCTGTTTTTGAATTATTTTGAACCCAATTGGACCAGTTATCTTTTCCAATAAGAAAACGAAATCTCTCGAAGTCCTGGGACACCGACGGATTTCTCTAGCGATTTGCAAATCAACGGAAGCCAAAATCTCTAGAGATATCCAGGTTACCCCCGTATATTAATTTCACTTAAATCCTATGGGCTCACATTATAAACAACAAGAAGTTTACGCGGCTTTAACATTTTTATTCGTCAACTTACCGAAGCCATATTTTGGCTACCTTAATATGTGTGCTTAAACTGTCGATGCATCATCCAAAAAGTCAGTTAAATTGCAGTATTCACACATTACTCACCAACTTTACAATTTAATTGGGCTGCTTTTGTTTCCAGAAAATGTATCTTTGGCGCTTTTAGATGGCAGCATTTGAAAACATAACCCGCAGAATGTTAAAAGGTGTGACAAAGTCAAAACCCCTAAATGTTTTAGGTTGAGTTGAACTCAGCTTTGAGGTGGGTAGTTGAAGAAGCGAAACCATTTCAGCAAGGGTATAGAAATCTAAGGACGTTTTAGAAGAGTTTTTTTATGTTCTGTACATTGTTTTTATTAACTTAATGGGCCAATTTCACATCTTCTACATATCACTATCTGTTACATAAACTAACATATAACAGAGTAAATTGTGAGTTTATCTAACACATAGCAGCTATCTAGAAGATGTGAAATTGGCCCTTGAACATTCAAAATTACAATTTTCATGATATTTTAGACTTCAATTTTTACAGTTTAGATTTCTTTAACATTAAATGCAATTAGTTTTTATTTTAAATTTATTTTCAAATTTTTGTTTTAATGATGTTAAATGTTGTACATGTGTTTACCGATTCCTGGGCCTGATCATCATCTGGACGAAAGTCATAGAGGTGGAAGAAGAATCTTTCCATGTATTCCACCTCACACCTTCATTTGATCCATCATAACCATTCTTAGAGTACTTTCCATTTAGAGCGCTAAAAACAAAGAGATAAAGTGTGTTAGTAACTATTCTAATAAGTGTAGGTGGATAATTCCTTACCTGAAACAACAATGATAATGCCACCAAGGGCCATACCATTTAGCGCAGTTTTCACTCCACTCATCATTATCCCGATCTGGTGTGCTAAATTTCATTCCCTCATGAGGAGATAAAGAATCGCCAGCATTTCCCTCATACTTTCCCAGTGACTTCAGTCGATATGCCTCGTCCTCACTGCCCACTAGGAATTCATCGTATCGAGCATATTTCCTGGTATCATTAACATCCAGTTGAATAAACAATTCGTGCGGTTGCGACTGCGTGATCAAATGTAGCTTTTCAAGCCCAATGAAGAACTCATTGCTGAGATCTCCAAAGCCTTCCTTATAAGCTGCCCAATTTTTATCAAAGTCCACATTGCCATTGATACGCCTTTGAATTACCAGCCATCCAGATCCGGCCAATTGAGAATCACAATAGACGGAAAATGGTCGATTCCGGGTAGATGAATAGTTTGAATTCCGGTAGAGTTCACAAAGGGCAGACAGCTATTAGCAGTTGACTTGATAACCGACTCAAGTTCTTTCATTTTAGATTCCAGATTATTATTAAGTCGTTCAATTGTCTCCTTATCCGTCTTAGACTGCGACTCTAAACGGATATTTTCCTGCTCTTTCTTTGCGACGGTTTCCTTCAGTGAAATTAATTCGATTTCATTTGATTTCAGTTTATCTGACTGCTTCTTAATCTCATCACTTTTCGATCTCAGCTCTAAACTGTTAGATTCCAGAATTTTGTTGAGCCGATTAATTTCGGCGTCTTTTGATCCAAGCAAAATCTGTCTTCGACTTGAGTTCATCTAGAAATTGATTTTGATTTTTAATTTGATGTATCGATGAATTGTAATTTGATGTTAAAGCATAGAACTCAGACTAACTAAATCTAGACCTTGCTTAAAAGACAACTTTTTCCGCAGGGGACTCAACTAAGCGTACTCAATGCCAAAATACCACTCAACAAAGCGTTACACTGCATTGCGTTTGCTTAAATTGTTTTTTTTGTTTACATTTAAGTTGATTTTATTAATAAAAGTGAAAATGCAGGAGTATTTGGATGATATTTGTAGAGCAGAAGTCATGGGCAACGCCAGGATGATGATTTATTTTCTAGAAATCATTTAGCTGGGGTAGGTTGCCATTTTTTCAGCGCATACCCAGCTAAACCTAATTAGCTGTTTGCCTGTCAAGGTTGCGGCGCAACGAGTTTTTCGCTGGGTATGAGCTAATGCATTTAGCTTGTCAGAGAACTGACTCAAGCTAAGCTCAAGGTTTAGCAACCGTTTAGCTAACTTTTTGTACATTGAGTTGACACCCAGCTAAATCGACAAAAAAAAGCTTGTCTAAGAACTATGCTTAAGTGTGAACTTTCATTACCTTTGGCCTCCAGACAATTTTTGAGGTCTTCTTCGATTTTCCTATTTACGGATTGTACCGTGGCAGTAATTTGGCTCATCAAGCTGCTCTTCCATTCTTCCATTTTCCTAATGGCTTTAGATTGTTCCTTGGCATAATCTTCTAAATTGATTGCCAATTCGTTTATTTTCGTATTAGCCTGGGACTGCCACTTTATTTCCAGCTCTTCCATTTTTCTAATAACTTCAGATTTTTCATTGGCGGTGATTTGGATTTCCTGTTCCTTCAACTTGCTTTCCAATTGAATTTGGTTGCTTTGGCTTACTTGCACAAATTGAAGAAATGGCTTAACCGCCTGAAAACAGTAGGAACTACATAGTTCTTCTGTTTCCTGTAAATCAGAAATAGTTTGAGATTGAAAATTTATGAGTTTCATATGCTTACCGTGGTTTCAAAATGCTCACAAGTCGATAAGCCATTCCTCCAGGAATTGAAGGAGAGCAACAGCACAAAAAACAATTTAAACATTTGCAAAATATTTTTCCACCACTCCGTAAGGGAAACAAAACGCAACTGGCTTAGTTTGCTCGACAAACAGGCAAATATATAGCTGCCAAATAGAAATGAGACCATGCTTATCAAAAACCACAACCCACACAGCATCTGAGTCAGCGCCAATGAATCAGGGTGATAAGAAATATTTAAAAAAATTAAATTTGGCAACTTTGGAATTCTTAAGTAGTTACTCATTTAAAGAGTTCTTATCTTTAACTTTGGATTTAGCAAAAAACAAAGCTTAACTTATTACAAATTGATCGTCAAAAAGTCAGTTAAATTGCAATAGTCCCCCACATATCCTTCAACCTTACGATTTAATTAGGCTGCTGATTCCTGGAAATAAATCTTTGGCGCTATTAGATGGCATAAACAACTTATCGAAGCCTTATTTTGGCTAACTTAATTTGTGTGCCTAAACTGTCGATGCATCGTCCAAAAAGTCAGTTAAATTGCAATAGTCACACATTACTCACCCACTTAACCCTTTAATTAGGCTGCTTTCGATTCCAGGAAATATATCTTTGGCCCTTTTAAATGACAGCATTTGAAAACATCACCCGCAGAATGTAAAAAGGTGTGACTACACCCCTAAATGTTTTAGGTTGAGTTGAACTCAGCTTTGAGGGGTGGTTGAAGAAGCGAAACCATTTCAGCAAGGGTATACAAATCTAAGGACTTTTTAGAAGAGTTTATTTATGTTCTGTACATTGATTTTTTTTATTATTAACTTAATGGGCCAATATCACATCTTCTTCATAGTGTAGTATGCACGTATATTGAGAGTGCACTGTACTTGGCATAAACATAATAAACAGCAATACTTTATTGCTTGCATAACAGCGATACTTTGTAGCTGTATCTAAACAAACCAAGTCAAGTGGGCATGAAATATGATCAGCCACTTATGAGCAATGCTAAGTCAGCGTTCTCACGCTGACCGCTGTAAGACTCATGCACATGTGCAGACATACGTCTCTCCCTCTCTTTATATACAAAATATATAATGTTTAGCCGCTCCGCTGTTGGCATAACCAGCAGTGGCTTTATATATAAGAATATAAGAATATGTATGGGCCAAGACCCTTAATAATTATTTTTGAATAAACAGAATTGATCCAAGACTCAAAAGGCACAGACGTGCCAGCGCGTATTTATTTTCCCCAACTTGACAAAAATGAGTAAACCTCTAAAGTAACGTGAGGTTTACTATATGGCGACCGTGACATAAGTCCGGGCCTGCCAAGTGAACAATTTTGTGACAAATATAAAAAAAAAAAAAACTAAAAATATCTGTGTAACAGTGTGGTAGTTGCCTTCTAAAAGCGGCTACTGAAAGGAAAAGCTCCAAGTTCGTACGGGAGAAAGAAAAAAAAAGTCAACTGAATTTGCAAAAAAAAATTTTTTTTTGAGCCTGTGCGATGACCAGCACCGGCACCGCCTGAGCCCATAGGCCCCGGACAGCAATAATTGAACTTCCTCAAATACTTTTGAGCCTGTGCGATGACCAGCACCGGCACCGCCTGAGCCCATAGGCCCCGGACAGCAATAACTGAACTTCTCCAAATATTTTTGAGCCTGTGCGATGACCAGCACCGGCACCGCCTGAGCTCATAGGCCCCGGACAACAATAACAAAAGGTAAAAAGTGCGAAAGGCAATCCGTCTTTTGCGCCGTCGATGGAAGAAAGTCGAAGTGACTTTCAGGGTTCTGCTCCTGTCGAGCAAAGGGATACACCCACTCTTCAAGAAGCTCTTGAGGTGTATCCAACCGCGGGACCGCGCCCACTCACGTTAGCTGAGTACCGGGCTAGGAACGCGCCGAAGGAGAAACAACAGAAAAAAAGAAGCGGCAGGAAAGTGAAACTTCTCCAGCAGAGACGACTAATGAAGGAACTGGCCAACAAAGAAGCAGAACCAGCTAAACGTGCAGAGTACGAGAGAGGCATCAAAACCCTCAATAAAAAACTTCGTAATAAAAAAAAATATTGCCTAGAATTAAACAAGCATATGCGTGAAAACGCTAGCTTAAATTACATATTGTGCAGCTGCGCGAAAGCGCTTGCCAAAAATCTTACTAACTCAACCTGATAGGCTTTTACTAAAACCATATGACTGGATTTTTAATTATATACATAAAAATTGTAAGCCAGTCATGTGCCCTCTAACACTTTTTCCACGTCTCTGGCACTGTGCAAACAGTTGCAAATAAAATCCAAAAAAATTTTAATAGAAATTTTTAAACCTTGCGTTACTCTTTAGAAATGCTAGACGCTGAAGTAGATAGATTTTATAGAACAAACATAAACTTTCGTATACAAGCTATACGCCCTCTCATTCACTTCAGTAAAATAGGAAAAGCAATGATTCTGGCAACTTTGCCATATGTCAAAATAAAGACAATTGTTGAGGAACATCCCATTTTAGGGAATGCGGAAATTTATTTAGTGAAAATTCATCGCTAAAAAAAAAAAATATTTTTTTATGAATAGTAATGCTATAAGCAAAGATTTCATAGAGACAGATTCAATAGAAAAACATTTAGAAAAACCCGAAATAACCATGGGTTTAGTAGATACAAAAACAGTGGATTCCACTGCAAATGTAATTAATAAAGTAGAAGTAGAAAGTACGGGTATGATAACAACCCTACTGATTGTCATTGTTGTCATCATGTGTGCAAATTTGTTTTTCAAAATTTACAGGGAGCACAACAGATGCCTTAAGAAAAAGTATATTAGTAGAGGTAACGACCTCGATAAAATCTAAGACTTTATCATTAACAAACAATATTAAAAAAAAAAAAGTGAATGTAAAATCTCTTGTGTTATGGAATGGCCAGAAATAACTGAGCTAATCCGAAATATTAAAATAAGATTTGACAAGTCTTATAAATGTCTGATTCAAAACAGACCGACACATATAGATACTGTCGAAAAACATGCCTATATACTGGTCGAAGCTTTCAATGAAGTGAGACTATTAATATATGAGCATAAAGAGAGATTAACTGACCAACATTGGTTAGAAACATCTAATTTGCTTACAAAGCTCAAAAGCAATCTACAAGTGATCAAAGAAAAGCATTCACTAAATATATTAATACCTTCTATATTAAATACTCCTGTTAAATTTGAACTTGGCGAAGACCAAGAAACGCAGGAACAAAATATCCAAATAGAAGAAGAAGATTTACATAATCTTACTGTGCCAGCTGTTATTACTCTAGATACGAAAGATATTTTGTCTGACAGCGAAGAGGACACCGAAAATAATTTAATAATGGTGGACTCAGCAGCTGCCCAAAGGGCATATATCAAAGATATTTCAAGTGCTATACCAGAATTCAATGGACAAAGACTGCAATTGCAGAAATTTGTCACAGCATTGAAACTGGTAGACCTTACCAAAGGCTCGTATGAAGAACTAGCCGTGGAGGTTATAAAATCCAAAATTGACGGAAGCACTTTATATAAAGTACAAGATGAAACCACTATAAAAGGAATCATCCAAAAACTTAAAGACACAATAGTCGGTGAAACTTCCGACCTGATTAAAGCAAAAATGCTGAAGACCCTTCAAAAAGGCAAAACAGCCGAAAAATATACTACCGAAATAAATAATTTGCGCAAGCTTTTGGAAGCTGCTTATATCGATGAAGGTTTACCGGCCGAACACGCCGACAAATTTAGTACTAAAGAAGCCATAAGCACAATGATTAAAAATGCTGAACATGGCCGACTTAGGAATATTTTGGAGGCAGGAAATTTCAAAACCATGAATGAAGTCATCTCAAAGTACATACAGTGTAGTACTGAGATGACTGGTAGTCCAAATGCCATACTGCATGCCCGAGGTGGTCAGAACCACCGGGGTGGAAATTTCAGAGGAAATAACCGAGGCAGGGGCAATGGAAATTATCGAGGACAAAATAACTCTAATAATTATAATAACAATTATAATAATTATAATAATAACCAAAACAGAAACTATAACCAAAGGGGTCGTGGTAATGCCAATAGAAGCGGCAACTCAAACAGAGGACGCCAAAACTATAACAATGGCAATAACCAACATAATTACGACCAAAGCAATGTGAGAGTAGCCCAAAACAATTCGGGAAACTCCCAGCAACCCTCGGGTGCTCAAGAATAGAGCATAAGGTTCACACTGTCAGTCTTAGCATGAATATATTCGTCAATTTTATTAATGTAGAAACGAATAAAAACTTAACATTTCTAATTGATACTGGTGCAGACATTTCAATTTTAAAAGAAAATTCGGATACTTTCAATAGTATTCAACAAAATAATATAATTTCAATCCAGGGCATAGGCCAAGAGCAAATGCTATCTAAGGGATTGATTTCAGTTGAGATACAGTCAGGAAAATATATAATTCCTCACAAGTTTCACTTAGTGGATTCAAATTTTGGAATTCCATGTGACGGATTATTGGGTGTCGATTTCATGAAAAAGTTCAATTGTCAATTGGATTTTAAACCAAATGAAGATTGGCTCATGATCAGGCCCGCAAATTTAAAATTTCCAATTTACGTTCCAATAACTTACAGTTCTGGTAATAACTCTATAGTTTTACCAGCAAGATCCCAAGTAGTCCGAGAAATACAACTGTCTTCAAATGAACACAGTGTATTAATTCCGAATCAAGAGATTCAAAATGGCATTTATGTTGCAAACACCATAGCAACAACCAAAAATGCATTTGTCTGTTTACTGAATACAACCAATTCAGACCAAGTAGTAAGTATAAAAAATTTAAAATTTGAATCACTTTCGAACTATGAAGTAGTTCAAACTAATCCCGAATTAAGAACAAAGGCTGTAATGTCTCGACTAAGGAAAAATTTTCCCCCCCAATTTGATAAACAACTCACAGAATTATGCACACAGTATAGTGATGTGTTCGGTCTTGAAACCGAACCGATAACGTCGAATAATTTTTACAAGCAAAAGCTGAGATTGGCGGATGATGAACCAGTATACATCAAAAACTACAGAAACCCTCATAGTCAGAAAGACGAAATTCAGATACAGGTACAGAAATTAATTGATGATAAAATAGTGGAACCATCAGTGTCTCCGTATAATAGCCCTCTTCTATTAGTTCCGAAGAAGTCTCTTCCCGGATCTGATGTAAAAAAATGGCGATTAGTGATTGACTACCGTCAAATTAACAAAAAACTGTTGTCGGATAAGTTTCCACTTCCTAGAATTGATGATATTTTGGATCAACTAGGACGAGCAAAGTATTTTTCATGCTTGGATTTAATGTCTGGTTTCCATCAAATTGAGCTCGAAAAAGGTTCAAGGGATATTACATCTTTTTCGACAAGCAATGGTTCATATCGTTTCACACGATTACCATTTGGCTTGAAAATAGCGCCTAACTCATTCCAAAGAATGATGACAATAGCGTTCTCCGGCTTAGATCCAACACAAGCTTTCCTTTATATGGACGATTTGATAGTAATTGGTTGTTCTGAAAAACACATGATTAAAAACTTAACTGACGTTTTTGAAAAATGTAGAAAATACAACCTAAAATTACATTCTGAGAAATGTTCATTCTTCATGCATGAGGTCACATTTTTGGGACACAAATGCACTGATAAGGGAATTCTACCGGATGATAAAAAGTATGACGTCATTAAAAATTATCCAATCCCACATGACGCAGACAGCGCTAGGCGATTTATTGCATTTTGCAACTACTATAGACGTTTCATCCAAAACTTTGCCGAATACTCCCGTCACATAACTAGATTATGTAAAAAAGACGTTAAATTTGAGTGGACAACTGAATGTCAAAATGCTTTTGATCATCTAAAATCAGCATTGATGAATCCGAATTTATTGCAATACCCAGATTTCAGCAAAGAATTTTGCATTATAACTGATGCGAGCAAGCAGGCTTGTGGAGCAGTTTTAACTCAGAGCAAAAATGGACTCCAGCTGCCAGTCGCGTATGCATCAAGAATGTTTACAAAGGGTGAAAGCAATAAAAGCACAACGGAACAAGAATTGGCTGCAATTCATTGGGCTATAACGTATTTTAGACCCTATATTTACGGAAAACACTTTACGGTCAAAACAGATCATAGACCGCTTACGTATCTGTTCTCAATGGTTAATCCGAGCTCGAAGCTTACCAGAATGAGATTAGAACTAGAGGAATACAATTTTGATGTAGAGTACCTGAAGGGAAAAGATAACTATGTAGCAGATGCGTTATCAAGAATAACCATCAAAGATCTACAAGAATTAACCAGAAATATACTAAAAGTCACTACGCGATATCAAAGTAGACAAAAATCCTGCGCAGGAGATACAAATACAAAAACAGAATTGCTTAGGCAAGATCTGGATAAAGCTTCAAAGCCCAACGTATATGAAGTCATTAATAATGACGAAGTACGTAAAGTAGTGACCTTGCAAATGAAAAATCTGATATGTTTCTTTAAACATGGAAAGAAAATTATTGCAAGATATGGAGTTGATGATCTGTATACTAATGGAATTCTTGACTTAGGTCAATTTTTCCAAAGGCTTGAAACGCAAGCCGGTATATATGAAATCAGCCAACTGAAAGTGGCACCGTGGGAAAATTTCTTTGAACAAGTTTCAATTGAAAATTTTAAAATTATGGGCAATAAAATATTACATACATTAAGAGTAGCGCTACTCATCCCGGTGACCCAAATAAATGATGAAAAAGAAAAAGAAGCTATAATGTCTACATTTCATGACGATCCAATTCAAGGAGGTCACACAGGCATTACAAAAACCTTGGCCAAGGTCAAAAGATATTATTACTGGAAAAGAATGTCTCAAGACATTACTAAGTACGTAAAAAAATGTCCTAAATGCCAAAAATCAAAAGTGACAAAACATATAAAAACTCCTTTGACAATTACAGAAACACCTGTAAACGCTTTTGACAGGGTTATAGTGGACACCATTGGTCCACTGCCTAAGTCCGAAAATGGTAATGAATATGCAGTCACCTTAATATGTGACTTAACTAAATATTTAGTAGCAGTTCCAATACCAAATAAAAATGGCAATACTGTTGCTAAGGCAATATTTGAATCATTTATTCTGAAGTACGGTCCAATGAAGACGTTCATTACAGACATGGGAACAGAATATAAGAATTCAATAATAAATGACTTGTGCAAGTATCTGAAAATAAACAACTTAACATCTACTGCACACCATCACCAGACAGTTGGAACAGTCGAAAGAAGTCATAGAACTTTCAATGAATTTATACGTTCATACATATCGGTTGACAAAACTGATTGGGACGTGTGGCTTCAATATTTCGTATACTGTTTCAACACTACACCCTCTATGGCACATAATTATTGTCCATATGAATTAGTATTTGGACGGACTAGTAATCTACCAAAGTACTTTAATAATATAAATAATATAGAACCTATATATAACATAGATGATTATGCTAGAGAAAGCAAGTATAGATTAGAAGTAGCATATAAAAGAGCTAGAACTATGATCGATATGCATAAGCATAAAAACAAAGAGTTATATGACTTGAAAGCTAAAGATATAATTTTATCCATAGGAGATAAAGTTTTACTAAAAAATGAGGTAGGTCATAAGTTAGAATCTCAATACACAGGGCCCTATAGAATAGAAAAAATAGAAGATAATGATAATATAGTAATTTCAGGAAATAAAAACAAAAAAAATACAGTTCATAAAGATAGGCTAAAAATTTTTCATTCTTAATACAATGAGTACGCAAGAGTATAAAAAAAAAAAAAAAAAAAAAGGAATAAAAAAAAAAAAAAAAAACATTTTCATTCTTCATCTCTATCCAAATATACTTATACATAAGAATACACAAAAAAAAAAAATTTTTATTTTAAAGATTAAAAAAAAAAAAAGTCTTCATAAATATACTTACATACTTTTAAATATATATATCTAAAATAACTTCACCTAGTTACGTTATTTTTCGAAGGAGGGGAGGTGTAGTATGCACGTATATTGAGAGTGCACTGTACTTGGCATAAACATAATAAACAGCAATACTTTATTGCTTGCATAACAGCGATACTTTGTAGCTGTATCTAAACAAACCAAGTCAAGTGGGCATGAAATATGATCAGCCACTTATGAGCAATGCTAAGTCAGCGTTCTCACGCTGACCGCTGTAAGACTCATGCACATGTGCAGACATACGTCTCTCCCTCTCTTTATATACAAAATATATAATGTTTAGCCGCTCCGCTGTTGGCATAACCAGCAGTGGCTTTATATATAAGAATATAAGAATATGTATGGGCCAAGACCCTTAATAATTATTTTTGAATAAACAGAATTGATCCAAGACTCAAAAGGCACAGACGTGCCAGCGCGTATTTATTTTCCCCAACTTGACAAAAATGAGTAAACCTCTAAAGTAACGTGAGGTTTACTAAGTTTAGATTTCTTTAACATTAAATGCAATTAGTTTTTAGTTTAAATTTATTTTCAAATTTTTTGTGTTAATGATGGTAAATGTTGTACATGCGTTTACCGATTCCTAGGCCTGATCATCATCTGGACGAAAGTCATCGAAATGTAATGAGAATTTTCCCATGTTTTCCATCTGACACCTTTCGATGATCCATCATAACCATTCTTAGAGTACTTTCCATTTAGAGCGCTAAAAACAAAGAGATAAAGTGTGTTAGCAACTATTCTAATAAGTGAAGGTGGATTATTCCTTACCTGAAACCACATTCTCCATACCACCAAGGGCCATACGTTTGAGCGCAGTATTCAGAATATTCCACATCTTTATTATGAAACTGATGATAAGATAAAGAATCGCCAGCAGTTCCTCATACCTTCCCAGTGACTTCAGTTGATATGCTTCGTCCTCACTGCCCACTAGAAAATCATCGTATCGAGCATATTTCCTGGTATCATTAACATCCAGTTGAATAAACAATTCGTGCGGTTGCGACTGCGTGATCAAATGTAGCTTTTCAAGCCCAATGAAGAACTCATTGCTGAGATCTCCAAAGCCTTCCTTATAAGCTGCCCAATTTCTATCAAAGTCCACATTGCCATTGATACGCCTTTGAATTACCAGCCATCCAGATCCAGCCAATTGAGAATCGCAATAGACGGGAAATGATCGATTACCGGGTAGATGAATAGTTTGAATTCCGGTGAAATGCCAAAAGGGCAAACAGCTAACTGCAGTAGACTCGATAACCGACTCCAGTTCCTTTGCTTTAGGTGCCAGATTATAATTAAGTCGTTTAATTGTTTCCTTATCAGTCTTAATCTGCGACACTAAACGGATATTTTCCCTGATCTTTTCTTTCGATGATGTCCTTCATTGAGTTCATTTCGATTTCATTAGATTTGAGTTTATCAGACTGCTTGTTAATCTCATCACTTTTCGATGTAAGCTCTAAATTCTTAGATACAAGAATTTCATTCAGCCGATTAATTTCGCCGTCTTTTGATCCAAGCAAATCTGCCTTCGATTTGACTGCTCTTTGCAGAAATCTAAAACCAAAATTATTTTTATGATTAATTTTATCTGTACATGAATTGTAAATTGATGTTAAGCCTGAACTTTAATTACCTTTGGCCTCTTGACAATTTTTTACTACTTCGTCAATTTTCCGATTCGTTTCGGATTGCACCTTAGCGCTTAGTTGGCTCTTCAAGCTGTCAATGGTTATTTGTTGATCCTTCAATTTAATTTCTAATTCGGAACTGTGATTTTGATTTGATTGGCACTCGTGGGCAAATTGTAGAAGTGGTTTTACTGCCTGAAAACAGAAGGAACCACATAGTTCTTCTGTTTCCTGTAAATCAGAAATAATTTGAATGATAGAAAATTTATGAGTTTCATATGCTTACCGTGGTATCAAAATGCTCACAAGTCGATAAGCCATTCCTCCAGGAATTGAAGGAGAGCAACAGCACAAAAACAATTTAAACATTTGCAAAATATTTTCCACCACTCTTAAAAAAAAAAACCCAACCGCTCCGTAAAAATAACAAAACGCAACAGGCAAATATAGCTGCCAAATCGAAATGAGACCGTGCTTATCAAAAACCACCCACACAGACCTGAGTCAGCGCCAATGAATCAGGGTGATAAGAAATATTTTTAAAATTACCATTTCAAAGGTATTATCGTCCAAAAAGTCAGTTAAATTGCAATAAAATAAATGTTCACCGAACTCGCCTCTCAATAAGTTCATTGTTGCGCATGCTGTGTAGCATGTGGCACCGTCTTGTTGAAACCACATGTCATGCAAGTCAAGCTCTTGCATTTTGGGCAAAAAAAAGTTGGATATCATCTCACGGTTGCGCTCACCATTCACAGTTACGTTACGATTCGCATCATCTTTGAAGAAGTACGGTCCAATGATGCCACCAGCCCATAAACCGCACCAAACTGTGACTTTTTCTGGATGCATTGGTAGGTCTTGCAATGATTATGGCTGATATTCACTACTTTCTTAACAGAGCCCGCATTTTGATAATAAAATTTAATAATTTGCAAGCGTTGTTCGTTTGTAAGACGATTCATGGTTAAATTATAGACCAAACTGAAGATGTTTGACAGTAAAACAAAACTCGAAACGTGCGTGAGCTGTGTAAACCAGTGTTGCCAAAAAGATAATAGCCAAAAAATCACCCTTTACTAGAACAATGTTTGCCGGGTCAGCTAGTACTTTATATTTTGAATTAGAAATACCCTGTAAAAATGATAATCATGCAAGGGATATGTATGGTTTTGTTAAGTTTAAATGAATAAATTTGATATTACTATTATGGATCATTGAATCTTAATCCTTTTCCTTGTAAAGTAATGTAAGTTGTGAAGAAGATGTCGTAAACGACTTTTGGATTTTTCCAAATGAACGCGCAATGGAAGAATCATCGGTAGGGTGGGTTAAGAGCGCAGTAGCCAGAACATCAGGCTAGCTTAAAAAGGAATTGGTGGTAATACAAGCAATCTATTCTTTTAAATGTCTCTTATTGTGTTAAAGTGCATCTGGGATATTCTTTATATGCGTAGGTGTTGCCCCACAGGCTGTTTTGCTAGTTGTAAAAACCTGATATCCCGCCCGACCTTAGTGATAAGTTAACATACAGCCCATGCCTAAAAGAAAAGGGTGGTTACATACGCATTGTCTAAGGCCTGTACATGTTAACATTTATGTGCATATGGACGTTGAAAGGTTATATGTGCTACTGCTGGTTCTTTGAAGAACACCCAAAGATAGAACCGTGCATGTGGATGATTTGTGCAGGTTCCTATGCCACCGTTTAATTAGCTTTAAGGTAGAACGGCACAGGAATACATTACAGTCTTTAGCGACAGCCAAGGCGCTGGCGAATTAACCAGAAATCTAGTGCTTCACAGCCGAACGGAGCATGTGGACATCCGTCATCACTTCATATGTGAGCTGGTAGAGAAAAATGAGATCGTCATCAAGTACATCCCAATCGAGAAGATGAGAGCAGATGTTTTGACAAAGGGTTTGTTAACTATGAAACATAATGAATGTATTTTGGGACTGGGCATAAATTTACTTATAATTTGAATTAAAATGAAAAATCGAGTCTGTTATTTTGAAGTTGATTAAGAATAAAATTTGGGGGTTTAATTTAATCTCCTTTTTTTTTTTTTTTTTTTTTTTTTTTTAAAGTGTTGAAATGTATTAAATTATATGTATCGAAACGTATACGTGATGCAACCCTATTTTGTGAGATGGACAATTATTTTGAACCCAATTGGACCAGTTCTATTTTTCAATAAGAAAATGAATTCTTTCGAAGTTCTGGGACACCGACGGATTTCTCTAGCGATTTGCAAATCAACGGAAGCCAAAATCTCTAGAGATTTCCAGGATACCCCCGTATATTAATTTCACTTGAATCCTATGGGCTCACATTATAAACCACAACAAGTTTACGCGGCTTTAACATTTTTATTCGTCAACTTTTCCGAAGCCATATTTTGGCTACCTCAATATGTGTGCTTAAACTGTCAATGCATCATCCAAAAAGTCAGTTAAATTGCAGTATTCACACATTACTAACCAACTTTACAATTTAATTGGGATGCTTTCGTTTCCAGAAAATATATCTTTGGCGCTTTTAGATGGCAGCATTTGAAAACATAACCCGCAGAATGTTAAAAGGTGTGACAAAGTCAAAACCCCTAAATGTTTTAGGTTGAGTTGAATTCAGCTTTGAGGGGTGGTTGAAGAAGCGAAACCATTTCAGCAAGGGTATACAAATCTAAGGACGTTTTAGAAGAGTTTATTTATGTTCTGTACATTGTTTTTTTTTTATTATTAACTTAATGGGCCAATTTCACATCTTCTACATAGCACTATCTGTTCCTTAAACTTACATATAACAGACTAAATTTTGAGTTTATCTGACACATGGCAGCTATTTAGAAGATGTGAAATTGGCCCTTGAACATTCAAAATTACAATTTTCATGATTTTTTAGACTTCAATTTTTACAGTTTAGATTTCTTTAACATTAAATGCAATTAGTTTTTTATTTTAAATTTATTTTCAAATTTTTGTTTTAATGATGTTAAATGTTGTACATGCGTTTACCGATTCCTGGGCCTGATCATCATCTGGACGAAAGTCATAGAGGTGGTAAAAGTAATTCCATGTATTCCACCTGACACCATGATTCCATCATAACCATTCTTAGAGTACTTTCCATTTAGAGCGCTAAAAACAAAGAGATAAAGTGTGTTAGCAACTATTCTAATAAGTGTAGATAATTCCTTACCTGAAACCACAATGATAATGCCACCAAGGGCCATACCATTTAGCGCAGTTTCCACACAAACATCATCCGATCTGGTGTGCTAAATTTCATTCCTTTGCTAAGATAAATGCCCCAGCAGTTCCCTCATACTTCAGTGACTTCCTTTTTTTTGTCCTCACTGCCCACTAGAAATTCATCGTATCGAGCATATTTCTATCATTAACATCCAGTTGAATAAACAATTCGTGCGGCTCAAGCGTGATCAAATGTATTCAAGCCCAATGAAGAACTCATTGCTGAGATCTCCAAAGCCTTCCTTATAAGCTGCCCAATTTTTTATCAAAGTCCACATTGCCATTGATACGCCTTTGAATTACCAGCCATCCAGATCCGGCCAATTGAGAATCACAATAGACGGAAAATGGTGGTATTTGGAGATGAATAGTTTGAAGTCCCGTTAGAGTTCCCAAAGGGCAAACAGCTAACTGCAGTAGACTTTGATAGCCGAATCAAATTCTTTCTTCTTAATTTTGTTCTCAACTTCCGATTTTTCATTGGCGGTCCTTTGGATTTCTTGTTCCTTCAATTGATTTCTATTCGGACTGTAAATTGTAGAGTGGTTTTACTCTGAAAACAGTAGAACCATTGTTCTTCTGTTTCCTGTAAATCAGAAATAGTTTGAGATAGAAAATTTATGAGTCTCAGATGCTTACCGTGGTATCAAAATGCTCACAAGTCGATAAGCCATTCCTCCAGGAATTGAAGGAGAGCAACAGCACAAAAACAATTTAAACATTTGCAAAATATTTTCCACCACTCCGTAAGAAATACAAAACGCAACTGGCTTAGTTTGCTCGACAAACAGGCAAATATATAGCTGCCAAATAGAAATGGGGACCATGCTTATCAAAACAAACTTGAGTCAGCGCCAATGAATCAGGGTGATAAGAAATATTTTAAAAATTAAATTTGGCAACTTTTGAAATAACTCGTAGTTACTCATCTAAAGATTTCTTATCTTAATTTTACTTTGGAGCAAAAAACAAAGCTTATGAACAAAAACTGTGCATCGTCGAAAAAGTTAAATTGCAATAGTCACACATTATTCTTCGACCTTACGATTTAATTACTCGATTCCAGGAAATATATATTTGGCGCTATTAGATGGCATAATTTGAAAACATCACCCGCTGATTCTAAAAAGTTTGTGACTAAGTGAACACACTTAAATATTCTAGGTTGAGTTGAACTCAGATTTCAGGGGTAGAAGAAGCCAAAGGCAAAACTCAGGACTTTTAGAAGAGTTTATCCAGTGAATGTTCTGTATATTGTGGATTTTAAAGCGCTGCAGAGAGTATTATAAAATTGTCGGATGTTTGTAACGCATTGAAGAGATCATCTCTGACCCCATAAAGAGTATATATAGGGAGGTTTTTTAAGAGCTATGTAGGAAAGTTTTTCAAAAAAAAAACACCGAAAAATTGTCTCGAATCGATAGATGTCCATGAAGCTTTCATGAATGTTGACCGTGACTGCGCCTAATGGTCCCGATCCGCAAATAAATACTCCTCCAAAAGGTGTCATAAATGACCGGCACTATTAGCTTTAACATAGCCCCCAAAATTAATAGTCTAAGTTAAATCTCAACTTTTGATCTAGGCGCCTAATTGACTGGTCCCGAACGTGAAATAAATGTTCACCGAACTCGCCTCTCAATAAGTCCATTGTTGCGCGTGCTGTGTGGCATGTGGCACCGTCTAGTTAAAACCACATGTCATGCAAGTCAAGCTCTTGCATTTTGGGCAAAAAAAAAGTTGGATATCATCTCACGGGAAGCGCTCACCATTCACAGTTACGTTACGATTCGCATCATCTTTGAAGAAGTACGGTCTAATGATACCACCAGCCCATTAACCGCACCCAACTGTGACTTTTCTGGATGCATTGGTAGGTCTTGCAATGATTATGCCGTGAATTAAACTTCACTACTTTTCCTAACAGAGCCCGCATTTTGATAACAATTTAAGAAGCGTTGTTGATTTGTAAGTCAGACAATTCATGGTTATAATTATAACCAAACTGAGCAAGATGTTTTGACAAATCTGTCCACAAACAAAACTGCGAGCGTGCGTGTGTTCAAACCAGTGTTGCCAAAAAGATAATAGCTTAAAAATCACCCTTTACTAGAACAATGTTTGCCGGGTCAGCTAGTACTTTATATTTTGAATTAGAAATACCCTGTACAAATGATAATCATGCAAGGGATATATATGGTTTTGTTAAGTTTAAATGAATAAATTTGATATTACTATTATGGATCATTGAATCTTAATCCTTTTCCTTGTAAAGTAATGTAAGTTGTGAAGAAGATGTCGTAAACGACTTTGGGATTTTTCCAAATGAACGCGCAATGGAAGAATCATCGGTAGGGTGGGTTAAGAGCGCAGTAGCCAGAACATCAGGCTAGCTTAAAAGGAGTTGGTGGTAATACAAGCAATCTATTCTTTTAAATGTCTCTTATTGTGTTAAAGTGCATCTGGGATATTCTTTATATGCGTAGGTGTTGCCCCACAGGCTGTTTTGCTAGTTGTAAAAACCTGATATCCCGCCCGATTTTAGTGATAAGTTAACATACAGCCCATGCCTAAGGGAAAAGGCTGGTTACATACTCCTGTACATGTTCACATCTATGTACATAGGGATGTTGAAAGGTCATATGTGCTACTGCTGGTTCTTTGAAGTACACCCAAAGATAGAACCGTGCATGTGGATGATTGGTGCAGGTTCCTATGCCACTGTTTATTCAGCTATAAGGTAGAACGGCACAGGTATACATTACAGTCTTTAGCGACAACCAAGGCGCTGGCGAATTAACCAGAAATCTAATGCTTCACAGCCGAACGGAGCATGTGGACATCCGTCATCACTTCATATTTGAGCTGGTAGAGAAAAATGAGATCGTCATCAAGTACATCCCAATCGGTTTGACAAAGATGAGTGCAGATGTTTTGACAAAGGGTTTGTCAACTATGAAACATAACGAATGTATTTTGGGACTGGGCATAAATTTACTTATAATTTGAATTAAAATGAAAATATTGAGTCTGTTATTTTGAAGTTGATTTAATATAAAATTTGAGGGGAAGTGTTGAAATGTATTAAATTATATGTATCGATAAGCTACCAAGTACCATCCCTTATAAATCGACTACCGCGAGCGAGTCAGTTGTCTACGAATCTCCGAAGCAAGCACACGATTATCAATTACTTGAATAAAGACATTGGCGGTGTCCCAGAAATCTCTTCCAACATAGTTCCAAAATGTCCTTCGGTTGGTTCAAATCTCTATTGATTTGGGTAGAGATTTTGCTAAATTCACCGCTAAAACTATTTTGATATGCAAAATTAGTTTTGGAAATGTAAGCAACATTATTTTACGGGATAGGCTGCATCAAATAAATAACATGTTTTATTTGATCTAATATTCTAATATTTGCTTTTTAATCATTTTTCACAAAACCAACCGAACGCTGCCATATCAGCTAAAGCCGTCGTGCCAGTGGCGCCATCTGCCTGCCTCAGTAGCGTCACATGGGAAATTTGTCAACGACAAACGAGCCAAGGGTGACAAGTGCTGCTTTATGATTGGCGCGAAAATATTTTTAAATTTTTCATTTTAATTTTGGGTAACACGACTTTAATTTAAACTATAATATTAAGCTGACAAAAGAAGAATTAATTTTAACGTCAAATTAATTCCAAACTAAAATAAGGGAAAATTTTTTTGCGCGTGATGCAACCCTGTTTTGTGGGATGGACAATTATTTTGAACCCAAGTTTTACAATAAGAAAATAAAATCTCTCGAAGTTCTGGGACACCGACTGATTTCTCTAGCGATTTGCAAGTCAACGGAAGCCAAAATCTCTAGAGATTTCCAGGACACCCCCGTATATTAATTTCACTTGAATCCCATGGGCTCACATTATAAACAACAACAAGTTTACCCGGCTTTAACATTTTTATTCGTCAACTTACCGAAGTCATATTTTGGCTACCTTAATATGTGTGCTTAAACTGTCGATGCATCATCCAAAAAGTCAGTTTAATTGCAATTTTCACACATTACTCACCAACTTAACGCTTTAATTAGGCTGCTTTCGATTCCAGGAAATATATCTTTGGCGCTTTTAGATGGCAGCATTTGAAAACATCACCCGCAGAATGTTAAAAGGTGTGACTAAGTCAACACCCCTAAATGTTTTAGGTTGAGTTGAACTCAGCTTTGAGGGGTGGTTGAAGAAGCGAAACCATTTCAGCAAGGGTATACAAATCTAAGGACGTTTTAGAAGAGTTTTTTTATGTTCTGTACATTGTTTTTTTTTTTTATTATTAACTTAATGGGCCAATTTCACATCTTCTACATAGCACTATCTGTTACATAAACTAACATATAACAGAGTAAATTTTGTCTGACACATAGCAGCTATCTAGAAGATGTGAAATTGCCCCTTGAACATTCAAAATTACAATTTTCATGATTTTTTAGACTTCAATTTTTACAGTTTAGATTTCTTTAACATTAAATGCAATTAGTTTTTATTTTAAATTTATTTTCAAATTTTTGTTTTAATGATGTTAAATGTTGTACATGCGTTTACCGATTCCTGGGCCTGATCATCATCTGGACGAAAGTCATAGAGGTGGTAGAAGAATCATTCCATGTATTCCACCTGACACCTTCCCATGATTTATCATAACCATTCTTAGAATACTTTCCATTTAGAGCGCTAAAAACAAAGAGATAAAGTGTGTTAGTAACTATTCTAATAAGTGTAGGTGGATAATTCCTTACCTCCAACCACAATATTCATGCCACCAAGGGCCATACTTTTGAGCGCAGTTTGAACTCGACTCATCATTATCCCGATCTACTGTGCTAAATTTCATTCCCTTATGACCTGTTAATGAATCGCCAGCAGTTCCCTCATACTTTCCAAGTGACTTCAGTTGATATGCTTCGTCCTCACTGCCCACTAGAAATTCATCGTATCGAGCATATTTCCTGGTATCATTAACATCCAGTTGAATAAACAATTCGTGCGGTTGCGACTGCGTGATCAAATGTAGCTTTTCAAGCCCAATGAAGAACTCATTGCTGAGATCTCCAAAGCCTTCTTTAGAAGCTGCCCAATTTTTATCAAAGTCCACATTGCCATTGATACGCCTTTGAATTACCAGCCATCCAGATCCGGCCAATTGAGAATCACAATAGACGGGAAATGATCGATTACCGGGTAGATGAATAGTTTGAATTCCGGTGAAATGCCAAAAGGGCAAACAGCTAACTGCAGTAGACTCGATAACCGACTCCAGTTCCTTTGCTTTAGGTGCCAGATTATTATTAAGTCGTTCAATTGTCTCCTTATCTGCTTTAGCCTGCGACTCTAAGCGGATATTTTCCTGATCTTTCTTTTCGATGATGTCCTTCATTGAGTTCATTTCGATTTCATTAGATTTGAGTTTATCAGACTGCTTCTTAATCTCATCACTTTTCGATGTAAGCTCTAAATTCTTAGATACAAGAATTTCATTCAGCCGATTAATTTCGGCGTCTTTTGATCCAAGCAAATCTGCCTTCGATTTGACTGCATCTTTGCAGAAATCTAAAACCAAAATTTATTTTGTGATTAATTTTATCTGTACATGAATTGTAAATTGATGTTAAGCCTGAACTTTAATTACCTTTGGCCTCTTGTAAATTTGTTACTACTTCGTCAATTTTCCGATTAGTTTCGGATTGCACCTTAGCGCTAAGTTGGCTCTTCAAGCTGTCAATGGTGATTTGTTGATCCTTCAATTGAATTTCTAATTCGGAGCTGTGATTTTGATTTGATTGGCATTCGTGGGCAAATTGTAGAAGTGGTTTTACTGCCTGAAAACAGAAGGAACCACATAGTTTTTCTGTTTCCTGTAAATCAGAAATAATTTAAATGATAGAAAATATATGAGTTTCATATGCTTACCGTGGTATCAAAACGCTCACAAGTCGATAAGCCATTCCTCCAGGAATTGAAGGAGAGCAACAGCACAAAAAACAATTTAAACATTTGCAAAATATTTTCCACCACTCCGTAAGAAATACAAAACGCAACTGGCTTAGTTTACTCGACAAACAGGCAAATATATAGCTGCCAAATAGAAATGAGACCATGCTTATCAAAAACCACAACCCACACAGCATCTGAGTCAGCGCCAATGAATCAGGGTGATAAGAAATATTTTTAAAAATTAAATTTGGCAACTTTGGAATTCTTAAGTAGTTACTCATTTAAAGAGTGCTTATCTTCAACTTTGGATTTAGCAAAAACAAAGCTTAACTTATTAACATAAACTGTGCATCGTCAAAAAAGTCAGTTAAATTGCAATAGTCACACATTATTCTTCGACCTTACGATTTAATTAGGCTGCTTTCGATTCCTGAATATAACACTTTGGCGCTATTAGATGGCATAATTTGAAAACATCACCCGCTGAATCTAAAAAAGTTGTGACTAAGTCAACACACTTAAATATTTTAGGTTGAGTTGAACTCAGATTTCAGGGGTGGTAGAAGAAGCGAAAGGCAATACGAAACTAAGGACTTTTTAGAAGAGTTTATCAGTGAATGTTTTGTATATTGTGGATTTTAAAGCGCTGCAGAGAGTATTATAAAATTGTCCGGATGTTTGTAACGCATTGAAGGAAGCATCTCTGACCCCATAAAGTATATATATAGGGTGGTTTTTTAAGAGCTGTAGGAAAGTTTTTCAAAAAAAAAAAAACACATAAAATTCAGAAAAATGCATGAAATCTTTATTCGAATCGATAGTACGGTCCATATAATTTAATGTTTGAAGATTATTTCATGCAAATGTTGACCGTGACTGCGCCTCAAATGGTCCATCCGCTTAGTCAAATTTTGGCATACTCTTTCCAACATTTCGGCCGGTATCAATGCGTCAATTGAAGCGGGCTTGTCTGTATAGACATGAGCTTTAACATAGCCCCACAAAAAATAGTCTAAAGGCGTTAAATCGCACGATCTAGGCGGCCAATTGACCGGTCCCGAACGTGAAATAAAATGTTCACCGAACTCGCCTCTCAATAAGTCCATTGTTGCGCGTGCTGTGTGGCATGTGGCACCGTCTTTTTGAAACCACATATCATGCAAGTCAACCTCTTGCATTTTGGGCAAAACAAAGTTGGATATCATCTCACGGAAGCGCTCACCATTCACAGTTACGTTACGATTCGCATCATCTTTGAAGAAGTACGGTCAACTTGTAACTTTTCTGGATGCATTGGTAGGTCTTGCAATGATTATGGCTGATATTCACTACTTTCTTAACAGAGCCCGAATTTTGATAATCAAATTTAACAATTTGCAAGCGTTGTTTATTTGTAAGTCGATTCATGGTTAAATTATAGACCAAACTGAAGATGTTTGACAGTAGAAGATGTTGCCAAAAAGATAATAGCTAAAAAATCACCCTTTACTAGAACAATGTTTGCCGGGTCAGCTAGTACTTTATATTTTGAATTAGAAATATCCTGTACAAATAATAATCATGCAAGGGATATGTATGGTTTTGTTAAGTTTAAATGAATAAATTTGATATTACTATTATGGATCATTGAATCTTAATCCTTTTCCTTGTAAAGTAATGTAAGTTGTGAAGAAGATGTCGTAAACGACTTAGGGATTTTTCCAAATGATCGCGCAATGGAAGAATCATCGGTAGGGTGGGTTAAGAGCGCAGTAGCCAGAACATCAGGCTAGCTTAAAAGGAATTGGTGGTATACAAGCAATCTATTCTTTTAAATGTCTCTTATTGTGTTAAAGTGCATCTGGGATATTCTTTATATGCGTAGGTGTTGCCCCACAGGCTGTTTTGCTAGTTGTAAAAACCTGATATCACGCCCGACTTTAGTGATAAGTAAACATACAGCCCATGCCTAAAGGAAAAGGGTGGTTACATACGCCTTGTCTAAGGCCTGTACGTGTTAACATTTATGTGCCTAGGGATGTTGAAAGGTCATCTGTGCTACTGCTTCTTCTTTCAAGTACACCCAAAGATAGAACCTTGCGTGTGGATGATTGGTGCAGGTTCCTATGCCACTGTTTATTCAGCTTTAAAGTAAAACGGTACAGGTATACATTATAGTCTTTAACCAGAAATTTAGTGTTCCACAGCCGAACGAATCAAGTGAACATCCGTCATCACTTCATATGTGAGCTGGTAGAGAAAAATGAGATCGTCATCAAGTACATCCCCAACCGAGAAGATGAGAGCAGATGTTTTGACAAAGGGTTTATCAACTATATGCAAAAAAGTTTTGGAAATGCGTACATTATTTAACGTACAAAAATAACATGTTTAATTTGATTTAATATTGAAATTTGCTTATTAATAATTTTTCACAAAACCAAGCGAACGCTGGCCCTTGAACATTCAAAATTACAATTTTCATGATATTTTAGACTTCAATTTTTACAGTTTAGATTTCTTTAACATTAAATGCAATTAGTTTTTATTTTAAATTTATTTTCAAATTTTTGTTTTAATGATTCTTAGGCCTGATCATCATCTGGACAAAAGTCATAGAGGTGGTATAAGAATCTCTCCATGTATCCCACCTGACACCTTTATATGATCCATCATCACCATTCTTAGAATACTTTCCATTTAGAGCGCTAAAAACAAAGAGATAAAGTGTGTTAGTAACTATTCTAATAAGTGTAGGTGGATAATTCCTTACCTCGTACAACATCCGCCATGCCACCAAGGGCCATGCTTTTGAGCGCAGTTTTGACTCCACTTATCATTATCCCGTTCTGGTGTGCTAAATTTCATTCCCTTATGATAAGATAAAGAATCGCCAGCAGTTCCCTCATACTTTCCAAGTGACTTCAGTTGATATGCATCGTCCTCACTGCCCACTAGAAATTCATCGTATCGAGCATATTTCCTGGTATCATTAACATCCAGTTGAATAAACAATTCGTGCGGTTTCGACTGCGTGATCAAATGTAGCTTTTCAAGCCCAATGAAGAACTCATTGCTGAGATCTCCAAAGCCTTCCTTATAAGCTGCCCAATTTTTATCAAAGTTCACATGGCCATTGATTCGCCTTTGAATTACCAGCCATCCAGATCCGGCCAATTGTGAATTGCAATAGACGGGAAATGGTAGATTACCGGGTAGATGAATAGCTTGAATTCCGGTAGAATTTCCAAAGGGCAAACAGCTAACTGCAGTAGGTTTGATAACCGACTCCAGTTCCTTTGCTTTAGGTGCCAGATTATTATTTAGTCGTTCAATTGTCTTCTTATCCGTCTTAGACTGCAACTCTAAGCGGACATTTTCCTGCTCTTTCTTTGCGACGGTTTCCTTCAGTGTGATTAATTCGATTTCATTTGATTTCAGTTTATCTGACTGCTTCTTAATCTCATCACTTTTCGATGTCAGCTCTAAACTGTTAGATTCCAGAGTTTTGTTGAGCCGATTAATTTCGGCGTCTGTCTTCGACTTGAGTTCATCTAGAAATTGATTTTGATTTTTAATTTGATGTATCGATGAATTGTAATTTGATGTTAAAGCATAGAACTCAGACTAACTAAATCTAGACCTTGCTTAAAAGACAACTTTTTCCGCAAAGGACTCAACTAAGCGTACTCAATGCCAAAATACCACTCAACAATAGCAAAATACCACCAAATGTCAAAGGGTTACACTGCATTGC
Source organism: Lordiphosa collinella (assembly GCA_018904265.1). Taxonomy (NCBI): domain Eukaryota; kingdom Metazoa; phylum Arthropoda; class Insecta; order Diptera; family Drosophilidae; genus Lordiphosa; species Lordiphosa collinella. The sequence goes on from JAEIFV010000485.1 coordinate 139,049, forward strand.
GTTTGCTTAAATTGTTTTTTTTGTTTACATTTAAGTTGATTTTATTAATAAAAGTGAATATGCAGGAGTATTTGGATGATATTTGTAGAGCTGAAGTCATGGGCAACGCCTTGATGATGATTTATTTTCTTGAAATCATTTAGCTGGGGTAGGTTGATAAAATATTGCAAGCCATTTTTTCAGCTATTTTCTACCCAGCAAAACTTAATTAGCTTTTTGCCAGTCAAGGTTGCGGCGCAACGTGTTTTTCGCTGGATATGAGCTAATGCATTTAGCTTGTCAGAGAACTGACTCAAGCTAAGCTGAATTTTTAGCAACCGTTTAGTTACCTTTTTATACCCTGTTCCCAGTGAAAATGGGAAAAGGGGGATCATGAAGTTGTGCAAAAGTATGTAACAGGTAGAAGGAAACATTTGCGACCCTATAAAGTATATATATTCTTGATCAGCATTAACAGCCGAGTCGATTTAGCCATGTCCGTCTGTCCGCCCGTCCGTCTGTCCGTCCGTCTGTCCGTATGAACGCGTGTTTCTCACAGACTATAAGAGCAAGAGCCACAAATTTTTGAATGTAGGTAGGTGTATACCCGACTCAATACGAGTTTGTTTCATATTTGGAAAATTCCTCCCCCTCCCCCTTTAAGCGCAAAAACTGTGAGAGCCACAATTTTTAAGATAAACCTTCCAAACTTGACATACATCAAGTAAGGCCCAATATCTATCTATTCTGAAAAGATCACTAAGATCGGACAATAAACACCGAAGTTATATACGAATCAATTTTGCTTGTGGGAGAGAGGGGGGTCCTGCATTGTCAGTTATCGCGCGCGGCCGCATGCCATGCGTTTGTGCGTATGTTGGAGTGTGTGTATGTGTGAGTGAGTGTGTATGTAAAGAAAAAACACTCGAAATCAAAGGGAACAGGGTATTTTGTAGTCGGGGCACTCGACTGCAGCTTCCTTACTTGTTTTATATTAAGTTGACACCCAGCCAAATCGACAAAAAAAAAGCTTGTCTAAGAACTATGCTTAAGCGTGAACTTTCATTACCTTTGGCCTTCAGACAGTTTTTGAGGTCTTCTTCGATTTTCGTATTATTTGCGGATTGTACCGTGGCAGTAATTTGGCTCATCAAGCTGCTCTTCCATTCTTCCATTTTCCTAATAACTTCAGATTTTTCATTGGCGGTGATTTGAATTTCCAGTTCCTTCAACTTGCTTTCCAATTGAACTTGGTTGCTTTGGCATACTTGCACAAATTGAATAAATGGCTTAACCGACTGATAACAGTAGGAACTACATAGTTCTTCTGTTTCCTGTAAATCAGAAATAATTTAAATGATAGAAAATATGTGAGTTTCATATGCTTACCGTGGTATCAAAATGCTCACAAGTCGATAAGCCAATCCTCCAGGAATTGAAGGAGAGCAACAGCACTAAACACAATTTAAACATTTGCAAAATATTTTCCACCACTCCGTAAGGGAAACAAAACGCAACTGGCTTAGTTTACTCGACAAACAGGCAAATATATAGCTGCCAAATAGAAATGAGACCATGCTTATCAAAAACCACAACCCACACAGCATCTGAGTCAGTTCCAATGAATCAGGTTGATAAGAAATATTTTTAAAAATTAAATTTGGCAACTTTGAAATTCTTAAGTAGTTACTCATCTATAGAGTTCTTATCTTTGACTTTGGATTTAGCAAAAAACAAAGCTTAACTTATTAATATAAACTGTGCATCGTCCAAAAAGTCAGTTAAATTGCAATAGTCACACATTATTCTTCGACCTTACGATTTAATTAGGCTGCCTCCTATTCCAGGAAATATATCTTTGGCGCTATTAAATGGCATAATTTGGAAACATCACCCTGAATCTAAAAAGTTGTGACTAAGTGAACACACAAAAATTTTAGGTTGAGTTGAACTCAGATTTCAGGTGTGGTAGAAGAAGCGAAACCAATTCAGAAAGGCAATACGAAACTAAGGACTTTTTAGAAGAGTTTATCAGTGTTGTTCTGTATATTTTTAAAGCGCTGCAGAGAGTATTATAAAATTGTCCGGAATATGTGCCTTTTGATGTTGCTTCGAGTGTGCACCGATGAGCAAGATGGATTGAGCCGGGATCATGTTGCCACTAGTTGAGGTTGATGGTTGAAGTCGCCTCTGGTCGAGGACTTTGTGTTGCCTCGGTTGAGGACTTTGTGTTGCCTCGGTTGAGGACTTCGTGCTGCCTCGCGTTGAGGGCTTTGTTGTTCAGGTACACGGGCGTGCGCTTAGTAGAAACGACTGAACCAGAATCGATGTTCCTCGGATGAGGACTTTGTTGCTTCGTGGCGAAGGCTTTGTCGCTGCCTCAGATGAGGACTTTGTCGATTAGGTTCACAGGCATGTACGTAGAAGACACGACTGAACCAGAATCGGTTGTGTTTCGGTTGAGGTGCGGATGCGACGGTCTGTGGCTAGACGTAGCATGTTGGCGACAGCGGTGTTAGTTACACGACTGTAGGCGCAGGCACGTTTGTTCGAGAACTTATAGTTTTCTCAGGCTGGCAGCAAATGCCAAACAAAGAGAGTCTCAAGAATTAGCTGGTCGTTTGTGGGCGTTGGTACTCGATTGAGTGATTGGAGGTGAGGCCCAAGCTGGCATCGTTTGTCATGATTGGAGCTCTCCTCGTTGTGGCCGATTTCCTGCGGTTCAGTTATGCCAGATCAGAAGGTTGCGTGTTCAGATCACGTCGGGGTCACCACTATAGGGATTTAGATTGTGCCTAATCTGATATTAATATTTATTGTTTCACTTAACTTAATTGTCTGCTGGACCGAGGCTGCCAGCCAGTGCCAAGTTCGATACACACTCTCTCCCTGGAGATGAGATGAATAGCTTAAGGGGGTCTTCTCATTGAGCAACTTTTTTTTCGACTTTTTTTTTTGCATTTATTTATAGCTTGGATATTCAAAAATATCCCCCCAAAAGGATTTTCGAAAACTCGATTTAGTTTAGAGATAAAGTCCTTTTAGTGACCCAATGTGACCTAAATTCCCAAGCAACTGCAAACTTAAGGGGTCTTCTCATTGAGCAACTTTTTTTTTAAACCCTCGTATTTTGACCTATGCGTTAAGTTTTCTCCGGTTCTACCGGACCGATTTTGATGAAACAAAGTGAATTCGACGGAGAATTGTCAGCTCTTTAAAACTGCATTTAAACATTTTTGATTTTTTTTTTTTTCCAAAAAAAATTATTTCAAACTTTAAACGCGTTTATCTCGAAACCACGTTTTTCGAACTGGCGGCCATGATATCTCCAGTTCAACTGAACCGATTTTCATGAAACAAAGTGGAATCGACGCAGAATTGTCACCATTCTCGGCTGAACCTCGACCATAATTTTAAAAAATTTTATACTATTTTTTTTACACTAAACTACAAAAAAAGCCCGAAATTGAAATTTTTTTTTTGAATGACCGCCATTTTGTCAAAAAAAATCACAAAATTAAGTTTGAGGTTCACCGAGAATTACATCTATACTGATTATAACCCCGCTTTTTTTTTCATTTCGGACGCTCCGGAGACCCGGAATCGTGGCCGCCGTGACGACACCTTTTTTTTCACCACCAACTTTGAAGTCTCATTACTTTTGGAACAGCCCTCGTATCGAGGCAAAAAATTTTTTTATTTACTTTGAACCTTTTGTAATACAATAAATAAAAAAAGTTTTCAATTATTTTTTGCGTTTTCAAATAAGAATTTTTTTAAAAAGGGTAAAAAGGGTCAAAAAAACGGGTTTTGAATGAGAAGACCCCTTAATGATAATGTGACCATAGCCGCCAAAATCATCGATAGTCGTTCGTGTCTGATGGTGGCAGAGTTGCCACAAGGTAATCGACAGTATTTTTTACTTTTCAAACATCAAAAGCATTTATGTATCTCCAGCTCAATTACAAGTGCAATATATAAAAATTTCATTAGTAAATTACTCAGCACGTTGCCCTAAATAAATTAATGAATCTAATGAAATCCAAATTCACGAACTCCCAACTCATAAATAAAAGTATTTCCGTCTTAATCTTGTATTTTTCTTGCCTCTGCATAGGTCAGCAGCTAACTCGCCAGTAATTTATGAGCAAAGTGTGCCCTCCCCCACTGAACCGAGCAGACATACATATGCTTCATTAGTAAATGTCTTGGAATACACACAAACACACACACACACACTCAGAGAAACAAGTATATATTATTTCACAGGGTCGAAGCTGTCGCAAAATATGCCTAATAAATAATTTAAGCACTAAAGATTGGACAGCTGGCCAAGTTACGTGCAATGGCAAGTGGCGCCAGCTCAATGGGAACCCTTTCAGGTCAAATAAACACATAAAGCGTCGCAATAAAGAAAGCATCAGGCATAAAAGGAGGTGAGGGGAGTGTAAAAGGCATATTAAATTAAGCTGCCTGCCACAAATGCCAATGGATTCATTTGCTTGCTCCACTCGCACGACACATTCAACCAACATAAAATGTGACCAATAATGAAAGAAATGAAGGTTTGAAATGTGGCGCAGTAAATGAAATTTGGTGTAAGGCTTGATTGACTTAGCAGGGGCTGAATGTGGTAGACAAAAGGTTTGAAACAGAAATACAGAATTTATTTTCGATTATAATTTTGTAATTTTCCATTGCATTTGAAAAGGCAATTTCCCGCTTTTCCTTTTTGCCAGCAGCTTCAATTTCCTCTCTCATTTACACGGAGCTTCCCTAAACAATTTCCCCCAATAATATCCATTATTAAGCATTACGATTTTTGCCAAACTAAATAATAAATGAAACTAAATTATGATTTAAATGCCATTTGCGCTGGTTCATATCAAATTTAATTTGCATTTTAAATTAGTTTGCTAATTAATGCCACACACAGAGTGAATCTTTAGCCTGGGCTGCAAAAACCTTGGACTCCTTTGGAGTACGATAACAGCAGCTAAGCACACAGCACCCCACACAGTCAGCAATTCAATTAAAATAAACATTAAGTGCTGCTGCTGCTGCTGCAGCTGCTGGACAAACCCAAGAGCATTTCGCCCTGGAGTCCAAATAAATGTTTACTCAATTTCCTTCAGTCAGTGGACTTCACCCTGGGCGAGTAACCTGAGTTGCCTCTGTCTTTGGGTCTTAATCAAATATATGCAAAATGAACTTACCACTTACACAATTCAGTTTTTCCATGACTTGACAAATTCGTTTGCCAATTGTGACAAATGTCAATCAATTTTAAATAATTTGCCTGTTGTTGAATATTTAGTCAAGGATTTTCCGTTGCGATGTGAATTATTGATAAACATGAAACTGTTTTCGTTGCTGTTTGCCATTGATGTTGGTCAATTTAATTGGCTAAAGTGCGAAATAATATGGCCATTGAATAATTAAAATGTTTTATGGTCAAATGTGACATATAGACCGTGCGGTGGAGTTCGGGGTGAACGGAAAATGGTTTATCTGCAATTGTTTTATTTCATAAAATTTTCGGCAACTTTAATGACTTGTTCTTAATTGGCTTATATAACATTTTGGTGCAATATTTATTCTATTGGGATATTTTTAGACTTGGGTACAATCCATAACGGCATTTACTTAACAGTTTCCTGTTTTCCGCTTTGATATCTGATAATGGAGACTCCCGGAAGGGTGTGAACCATCAAGACATCTTTTTTTATAAGACCCAATTTTGGAGGCCGAAAGATTTTGAGCAGCCCTTGCATTCACACCAGAGATCTGCAAGTAATGCAACATGGGTATGATTTTCCACTCAAAATGTGAAGTCAGTTCATATACCACTCATATCGGACTAGTATTTCAGTGACTCGTCTCAGTTTTGAGCGGGTGTCACCAATTTACTTGTACCTGCCTTGAGCGACACCGCACGATACTTTCTTTTTTAGTGAGCGGTCGCACGCAGACTTTGCAGGTTACATACCAACTTTACTCTAACAGCAGAGAGGAATACGAAAATAACCCGGTGTTTTGAAGACACATTCTACCAATACTTAAGTTTCTAAAGCATGCGTCAGGTAGGGAAAGGCATATCCGACTTAAATAAGTATGTACAATAATAATAATAAACGTGTGTAAGTCTTTCCACAGAGCTAGTAAATAACAATTTGATCGTTTTCCCTTTGCGGTCTGCTCAATAACAAAACCGAAAAAACTCATGTACGCTTGTTCTTGGCTTTGAGCAGAACACTTCGATTCTCTTTGTTTATGTTTTCAGTTGACTATTCTCAGTTGAGTTCTTTTTGTTTTGCTCGTTCAATAACCATTTATTGAGAGCCCACCAACCACGGCTCTAACTGGTGAAAAAAAACAGAGAGCCGCTCGCACATTGAGATCAGACACAGCTGAGCAAAAAAATCAAAAACTCAGTCTGAACGGTCTTTTTTCAAGGTCTCTGTACATTGCCAGCGGGCGTTGCATAGCTGGCAGGTGGGCGTGAACGGTCTTAACTTCTTTAATTAGTCTTTTTGGCAATGAAACTTAAAACATAATTGCTCACTACTTTTTTTTTTTTTTTTTTTTTTTTTTATAATTAAAATTTATCTTATTTTCGATTCAGATTTGCAAAATATCAGTAAGTTATGAATTGCTTCTTGGCACAATTTTTTTTTGTCGATTTTTTTGCATTTTTTTTTATAGCTTGGATATTTGAGAATATCGTCCTAAAAGATTTTTTTAAATTCGAAATTCTTTAGAAGATACAGCCCTTTTAATGACCCAAAGTGATTCCTAGCAACTGTGAGTCACAAGCCCACACAGACACCTCGCTTTCACATACACACACACAAACGCAAATGATCTTTTAAATTTTCACTCCACATCCATTCGGTCAGCGAGTGAACAGAGCAAAAGGGAATTAAATTTATTGGTTGTTCGCTGAGCAAAGTGCGAAATGTCCAAGAGCCGAAGTGAGAACGGCTCATCTGACTCTTTGCTCAAAGGTCCGCAAATAACTCTTATTTTGAGACAACGAAAAGCGCTCAATTGTTATTTGCTAGCTCTGTTTTCCACGAACGACGGTCCAAGGCCCTTATTTTAAAATTCTAAAATATTTTCATAAAAAACATAGGTTATATGCTCGCTCAAATTTAAAGGGTATGCAAACTTCTTCATTCCTTTTTCAGTGGGCGTAGGCAAAATTGCAAAAACAATACACACAAAATTCGGTTCTGTTGACGTCGACGTCAAAGCAGGGATGAATATGACGAGAAGTGAAAGAAACGAACAAAGGCCGAAGACATATCAGAGAGCAGACACACAAGGTCACCAGTGAAAAAAATTCTACAAGAGGCAAGCATGAGTAAAAAAATTCTTAAATGAGAAAGCAATAGATAGAAAATGCGTTGCTTGAATTGTTAGTGAATAATTTCACACTCAAATTTTACGGTTACCTATTTGTATGAGCATTTCCTATACGCTACGCGAGTGGCGAGTGTTTTCAGCACTTAAGTGCGAACGCAAATATGCCGCGAGAAAATTTGTATACATTGTAGATGAAATATCATTTACTTATGCAGTGCACTTGCAGTTGCGGTGCACTCGTACAGAACTCTGACTCACAAATTTTTAATTTTTAATTGTTTTTAATAAGTAGAGCAACCAAATAAAAAAAACATATTTTTAAAATTTTTCCGATCCGATCCAGAAAAAATAAATGGTAAAATTTTAAATTTTCCGTTCCTTTGGCGGATCGATAAATAATCTTGATTTCTAAATATGTCCAGAAGGTTCAAACCTTTTATCTATAAAACTGACGGAGATATGACTTTTCTTCTAAATTGCAGGGGCGGGAGGGGACATGGCTAGATCGACTCGCCTGTTGATACTGATCAAGAATATATATACTTTATAGGGTCAAAAATGCTTGCTTTTGGCTGTTACTTACTTTTGCACAAACTTAATATACTCTGTGTACCTCCGCTACAGAGTATAAAAATAGAGGAAAGTTAGCTTCGGCTCGGCTGAAGTGTTGTATACCCTTGCAGCCTCCATTGAAGACAAATTAGGTTTTTTACCTTTGCAGAGGATATTATGAAATTGTCCGGATATTCGTAACGCATAGAAGGAAGCATCTCCGACCACGTAAAGTATATATATTCTTGATCAGCTTGACGAGCTGAGTGAACTAGCCCTGACCGACTGTCCGTCTGTTTCTATGCTATCTCTTCACCAAACATTTCACGAAGTCTTTTGGTACAAGCACATTTGTCGAAACCGGTGGGATCGGATGACTTTAGCATTTAGCTGACATAGGAACGATCGGCCTCCGGAACAAAGCATCCAATCTTCGTATTTCTTAGTTTACTTTGCTTTTCCATGATTCCACCAAATTTGCTCGAAATCGGACATCTATATAGTGTAGCTGTCATAGAAAAGAAGCGTCTAAAAAGTATTCTTAGTTAAAAAAACTTTTTTGTTTTCAATAGAAATGTCCTCAAAATTTGAATGTATTTCTTTTATATGCTCCCACACGATTCTACAAAGTTTGGTCAAAATCGGATGTTTATAGCATATAGCTGGAGGATGAATGATCGATCAAAAAGAAGTTCTATTGAGAAAATTTTTTTCTTTTAATTGGGATCGACTGCAAATTTCGTAATTAACAGTTTGTTATGCTTTTCCATGATTGCGCTAAGTTTGGTCGAAATCGGACATCTATAGAATCCATAGAAACGTAAGGTCCGAAAAGAAGTCTTATTAAGAAAGACAGAACTGCAAGGGTATACAAAACTTCGGCCGAGCCGAAGTTAACTTCTCCCTATTTTTATACCCTTGCAAAGGGTATTATAGGAAGGAAGCATCTCCGTCCACATAAAGTATATTGTAGCGAGATTTGGTCAATCCAGTTGACTTCGCCTTGGTGGGTTAGCCGAGCGGAACTAAATTGTTTAGGTGATAGGGGAAAAATTATCCCGCAGTGGTCCAGGCAAGCCGAGCAAAATAAAAGAGGAGTCGTCCCAATTAGAATTAAGAGTGTTTATTTGCACGTGTCCAATTGTCTGGGTCGAAAAAGTAAGAGAGCTTCTTCTCACGTGTGCAATTAGGGTTAGACGGAAAAAAATTAGAGAGAGCACTTAAGGTAAAAAGAAACACGAGATCAGTATCGATATCAGTACATGACTCGTGACATGACCCTTAGCATTAACTGCGGTCATTAGGACTGGTTCGCTACAATATATCGAGCCCTAACCGCGACAATAACGTAAGCGCCAAAAAGCAAATTTTTCAGGAGAGAGTTTTTTTCCTTTTTCTTGAAACATGCATGGTGGATTTTGTTAAAACATTAACTGTAGTCTATATTAGATCTCATATAAATAATAGATACATTATGAAGTTGCTTTTGTGCCAATTTCACTATTTTATGGCGCATACGTTATTTTCGCTGTCACTCTTGGTGAAGGCTGAAAATGAAATGTGGCGCATACGTTTTTTGAAGTCTATTGTTTTGCTTTTGGAAAATATATTTGTTTCATTTATTTATTATATTATTTTTTAGTTCTTATATTAAAGCATTTAACAATGAGAAAACATGTAAATTGTAGTAGAATATTTTAAGTGAACATTCTTAATCTTCTTCATCTGTTTCATTGAGTGAATGCTTTACATATGCGGAAGATCGAAGGCCGAGGTATTTAAGCTTTTAAATCATTAAATTTTTTGGAAGTTATTTCTAGCTCTGAAAAATATAAATATTGCGGTACAACGGAATAGCTAAAACTAACTTTTATAGTTTTTTTTTGGCTGGTTTCGAAAAAGTACTTAAGTTTTAAGCCATCTTTATCGAAACTAGCACGCTCAAATTCAATTTGTTTCTCTTTGGTAAAGTTAAGTCAGAAACTAGTTTCCCATTTACAAAATTTGAGTATTTTTGTTCTACGCAATCATAGCTGAAAGGGTAGAACTTCGAATAATCGTAGGCCACTCGTTAGGTGCCCATAATGTTCGACTTCGAGTAAATGATTCTATCGTACTATGAATAGAATCGACCGGCATCATGGTATGACTTGGTAACATATACCAAATTTGAATACATTTAATAAATGTGGTCGACGACATAAAATACGCAATCATGAGCAACATGGCTTTGTTACGATTTTGTCTTGCACAACTATCACAATATAAACATCCTTTCTTTACAGTTTTCCTTTTATATAGAATAAGAAGGTATTTATATATGGCAGTGCAAATCTCATTACATCCACGTTTGCCATCTTTTTCTCCCCACAGAAAACAATATCCATTTCTGGTCCCATTTTCGTAAATACTCAAATTGTAATATGCGTATTTTCTCCGAAAAAATAATGTAATATTCTTACTGTGGGGAGTATTTAATACTTTTTTGAAGATCGAAGCTTGCACATAAAAACAAATTATTTCCCCTTTTTCTGCTCGCTTAAAAAAAAAATTTTAATTTTTTTCTTTGTCTCTTAAATGTGACTCTAACTCTTCAGGTTTGAAGCTATTTACTAAACTTATCTTTTTTGGCATATGAAAACCAATATGAAAATCATTTTTTAAAATTTTCCAAAATACTCTTACTCTGCTGGTAATGCCACAATATAGTTTCTTAAAATTTCAACAGCCCTTTGTTCGATTTATTATTCGGCGTCTTGTACTTTTTAGTATAACCTTTCTTCAAATTTAGCACAATGCTTCTCAACTTTTGTTGCGATATATTTAAGGTTTTTAGAATGAACAGCTGGCAAAATACTGTTCTTTGAAAGTTATTAAGGCGACTCGTAGTTTCCGTTATTCTGCTATTGATTTTTGAGGCCCTTACGTTATTTTCGCGGTCAAAAAAAAACATAAGTGGCGCTTACGTTATAATTGAAAGTGCGATATCTTTGTAAATATATATAATTAATTTTTAATATTTGACATATAGATGTAAATGACATTGAGGAACATATTTGCATTAAAAAAATTTTTCGAAGAAATGGCGGTTACGTTATTGTCGCGGTTAGGGCTCGATATATTCTTGATCAGCATGACGAGCTGAGTTGATTTAGCCTTGTCCGTCTGTCTTTTTCTATGCTATCTCATCCGTCAGTTTTAAAGCTATCCTCACCAAACTTTGCACGAAGTCTTCTGGTACATATACGCTGCACATTTGTCGGAACCGGCCGGATCGGATGACTATGACATATAGCTGCCATAGGAACGATCGGTTTAAAAACTAGTCTTAGTAAGAGAAAACTTTTTTTTTTTTTACGCAATCGCCTCCAAAGTACGTATTTCTTAGTTTACTATCCCTTCCCATGATATCACTAAGTTTGGTCGAAATCGGATGACTATAGCATATAGCTGCCATAGGAACGATCGGTCGAAAAACTAGTTCTAGTGAGGAAAACTTTTTGTTTTTAATGAAAAACGTCCTTATCATTGACATACTCTTATTTTATATGTTTTTTACACAATTCTGCAAAGTTTGGTCGAAATCGGATGACTATAGCATATAGCTGCAGTATAAATGATCGGTCGAAAAACAAGTTCTAGTGAGAGAAACTTTTTGTTTTAAATCGGATTGCCTCCAAATTTCGTAACTAACAGTGTATTATGCTTTTCCATGATTTCACCAAGTTTAATCGAAATCAGACATCTTTATAGAATAGATCTCCTAGAAAAGTAATGTCCAAAAAGTAGTCTTAGAAAAGCTTTTTTTTGTTTTCAATGGAAGCTGCAAGGATACTAAACTTTCGCCGCAAGTTAACTTTCCCCTATTTTTGTTAATTTATTTAGCACAGAATAGTCCAATAAAAACTACGATTTCAATCAATTTTAGTGGGTAGCTTAAAGCGAATTAAGCGGAATTTCCGCGGCGAAACGAAATGACGAAGAGTTTTGAACTTGGCTACCAAATGTATTCAGCAACTTTAAATTAGCAATGCGTTTGCATCGAGTTATAGTTAGCACCAATTATGCAACCAAACAATGACTGCGAGTTAGGACCAAGTGTCCGTCGAGTTTGAGATCGAATTAGAGACTGACTTTGCATTGGGCAGGCCAGGCCGAATTGCCCATCGCTAGAAGTAGAAAGAAGAATAGGAGAGCGCGTTTACAGTTATGAGCGAGCGAATGCAAGCAGCTCTGACGCTGCTGCTTCCAAAATTAACAATATGTTTGTGTCTAAGAATCACCGTGGGCAAGATGCAAATCAAAACAATTAAACTTTAGCAAAGTTAAGTTGTACCACGGTATTGACTACAAATGAATGTGGACTGCGTGACCCGACAGGTGTTGTTTAAAATGTTCCCTTTAATTCATAACAAATGACCAGACAACTTAAGTGTTTCTTTTACATTTGTTTTAAATTCTTTTTGTTTAAAAAAATAACACATTTTCTGGAACAATACTAGCGTTATTTTTAGTGTCATTCCACTTTGCAATTGTCAAATCGTGTTGTATTGTAGCAAATGCGTGTTTTCTCATTTCAGTTCTAGACTTCCAAGCATTAACAACTTTTAAAATATTTTGTTTTTAGTATAGTATTTTAGTATTTTGTTTTGGATATATTTTCCTCAAAATTTTTATTATTATCAAAATGTACGCTAAGAAAGTTTTTGAAACAATAGCTAAATCTCTGGCTGCCACCACAAGATTAACAATAAGCAACTCTAGATCTAGAGTATTAAGTTTGGGAACGTCAACGCTGAATTTGTCGGGTGGTTCCGTCACACAGGCTGCAAAGACTCGCTGCTATTTTGTGGAAAAACCAAAATCGTTCGTAGACGCTCAGCAAAAGCCTTGGTATGACGAGAAAAGACGTAGCATATGGAAATAGAGGTCTTCAATCGTGAACAAACAGAAGAGCTCAGAGGTTGGATACTGCTGGTGGTGCTGATCTATTACATGACCGGGGCCCAGTGCATCCTTCCCATACGAATGCACATCAAACTGCTCATCTCGGGCTACTTCTTTCTCCAGAGCTACACACGAGCTTACGCACATTTGGCAAACGAATGGAGGCAGTGGTGGACAGTCGCTCTATGTGCATGGCCATGTTTCGCTTGAAATTCCCGAGGGTGGTGCTGTGCTTCTGCATGTTCTATTACTTTGTAACTCTGCTTTCGTTCTGGCTTTGCATCTTTCTGGCCCGGCATCAGTGCCGCCTTGGTGGAGGCTTATCCGTTGCATTATCCGTATTTGGTGTGCAAGTGCATACGCTGTTTGGGGCGTCATCACGGTGCTGTTCATGTCCGACTTATTTTTCAAACGCATCTTTGTCACCCGCCCCTGGAAGGCGTTGTTTGTTACCACGAGTGGTGGTATCATTGGAAGCTGGATCGCTATACTGAGAGCTTTGGCCTGCTTTCACAAAGCGCAGAAGTTCTTCGTTTTCGATGACAACAATCTTGGCAATCTATTTTCTCGACGCACCTCCATCTCGGTCACTATGCTGGCCCTACATCTACAGCTTCTCGTTCCAGTGCCGCAACGTGCAGAACTGCGAGGAGATCCATTCGTACATACTGTTCACACCCATTATGGGCTTATGTGGTGCTGAGTATTTCGGGCATTCTGCGTACACGATACTCCAGCCTCTTGGCCTGGTTTAGACGCATTTCGCTGGAGCTGTTTGACGATAGCCATGGTGTGTTGGTACTACTGCTGGATCATCTCTTCGTTTATACTCGCTATACTGTGACCTTTGGCCTGCTTTTACATAGCGCAGAAGTACATCGTTTTCGATGACAACGATCTTGGCAAATCTGTTTTCGCGACGCAACTCCATCTCGGTCTTAGACGCATTTCCTGGCTTAGACGCATTTCGCTGGAGCTGTTTGCCGATCGCCATGGTGTGTTGGAACTACTGCCGGATCATCTCTTCCTTTATACTCGCTGTACTGTGACCTTTGGCCTGCTTTCACTTAGCGCAGAAGTTCATCGTTTTGGATGACAACAATCTTTGCAAATCTCTTTTCGCGACGCACCTCCATCTCGGTCGCTATGCTGGCTCTATCTACAGCTTTTCGTTCCTGTGCCACAACGTGCAGAGCTGCGAGGAGATCCATTTGTACAAACTGTTCATACCCGTTATGGGCAATGTTGTGCGTACCACAACTGAGTAAAGCCAATGTACAATGGAAGGGAAAACCCCCATTTTCGGCCTATTACCTGCTCGGGCGCCATGTAAAGAAGTATTTCTGGCATTATGCGTACGCAATACTCCAGAGTCTTTGCCTGGTTTGGACGCATTTCGCTGGAGCTGTTTGCCGATCGCCATGGTGTGTTGGAACTACTGCCGGATCATCTCTTCGTTTATGCTGGGATACTACTGACCTATGCTTTGCCCAAAAATTCTCGTTTGGTCACGCGTAATTTCATGGTATTTCTCGTGTGGCTCGTGCCAATAACATGATCTAGGCAATAAAATTGTGGCAGGAACGTACCTCACTTAAGTATTTTAACACACAGGAAAGTTTGACCTAGTGTCCCAAGTCTCCTTCTACTCAGGGCGAGGCAATGGCAGAGGGGATGTTGTACTGTTCCTTCTTCTTCGTATCTGCAGCTTCTGCAGAAATCAAGGGGAGTGACACCTAGGCTAAGATATATGTTCCCTTCTGTCGCACACAAGTGGTAAGCTTCAGGTTTAGTGTTGGACGTAAGCCTCGCTACCGCACAGAAGGAAAGGTTTTTCCAACTATCCGCAGAAAGACGACGTGTTTCAGCTTTAGTGTGGAGCTTGGATATGGCCATAGGCATCCCTATCGTGCTCTTCTCTGAAAGGAGCTCCTTGATGGTACCTATGCTGGATAGTTTGTCCGTAGACTCGATTCCTTCTATGTTTCGATGTGCAGGCACCCATATAAGGTGTATATATATGGAAGTCTCTTGCGTTTTCATTTAGAGTAAGCGGTTTAGTATTGACTGAATATATGAAGACGTTTCCTTCTCTGATTGCTAGTGTGCTAAGGTAGGTGGCTGCCTTTCGGATGGCCTCCAACTCCCGCTTGGTACACGCTGCAGTGATCGGAAAGGCGGTACGATAAGTTCAAATTTAGGTTGGAGGAGAAAACTGCCCCTCATACTTTCGTCAAGCTCTAGAGCCATCAGTGAACATGTTGATGGCATGGGCACTGCTGTGGGGTAGTGACGGCTTGGAATACATACGTTGTATGATTTGACGAACGTCGTAATCCGTATTTAACGGTGTAGTCGTTTGGTCATTGAGTATGGTCGAGTGTCCCAACTTACCCCCGCACAGTGTAAGATTTTGCCAATCTAGGGGGACTTAAAGCAAAAGTTGAACTATTTTTTAAGTCGATGAACTTTAAGCAGCACTTTTAGAAATGTTCAACTGTTACGAAAACAAGCACAAAACAAAACAAAAATTTTTTTTTGGAAGATAACGGTTTTTAAAGCTGTGCATTAGAAATGCATGCAAATTTGCACTGGGAAACGAGCATCAGTTGACAAAGTATAGTCTTTTCAATTGCACCGCGTGATCAGTGGGAGCAGCCAAAAGTTATTTTTTCCATAATCATTAAGCAATTTTTGATCCACTTTCAAAAACAAAAATATTTTATTTGAACTAAAAATTTTTTTTTAATTTTTTTGAAAAAAGTGCCAAAAAGTAAGTGTATTTTTTCATATTTAATTTTTTTGGTGGAAAAAAACTTACATAATTCTATCGTATTCTATCCAACCAGAACATACATCATTCGTAGGCATTCATTCTGATTCAGAATCAAAAAGAAAATCTTGCCCATATTTTGCCCAAAGACCTTCAATTTAGAAATGAGTGAAATAAGCCGTGCTGCATTTTTCGAGATTTGGTCAAAGAACGTAAAAACCGCTAAGCGTCTCACTTGTAAAGCTCGCAGTGATCGTGTTTGGCAATGACATTGATCACTCCAAATTGAAATTACACATGACTAAACTGTCTTTTGAATTTCATAACAGATTTGACAAATCTAGGAGAGATAAAGCCAGATTTCTTACTCAAAATGCAAGTTGGATGAAGCTGCCTTAGAGAATCGTGAAGTCGACATTGAAATGCTTGCATTTGGTCTCTCACCTCTACATGCGTGGATTCGATTTATGGAATGTTTGCTGCACATTTCGTATAGAATTGACATAAAGACTTGGTATGTGTCTGGCGAAAAGAATAGGCAAATCTAGCCGCACGAAAATCGGAAATACAAGACTGCTTTAATAATGAAATGAGCATCTTGATTGTTATGCCCAAGCAAAAGGCAGGTAATACCGCAAGAAGATTTTTTTTCTGACGCTGAAACGACTGCAAAAATCACAAGAATAAATATTGATTTGATAATCAGGTTTCGCACAATTCTCACGTGTATAGCGAGCTGTTGCCCGATCAATATATCAGCTTTTCAGCGATACCTAGCTGAAACTGTAGAGCTCTACTTGCAGGAATATTCGTGGTATTACAAGCCAGTAACTGTGTACAAAATCTTATTTCATGGAAAGGAAATTATTTCTACCTGCATCCTTCCCATTGGCAATTTCTCAGAGGAAGCCCAGGAGGCAAGAAATAAGGAAGTGCGAAGTTTTCGTGAACATTTCACTAGGAAAACTTCGCGCGTACACACAAATACTGATCTTATGCACAGGTTACTGATATCATCCGATCCATTTATAGCTAGTTTGCGAGCACCACCAAAAACTAGACACTTCGAGCTTCCAAAAGATGTAAACCAACTTTTATCACAAGTGACGACAGCTGTGACTCGAATTCGGAGTCGGACTAGCTTGCCAAAAAAAAAAAATGCAGTAAAATTGTTCTTTGAAGTTTGAATTGTTACCATTTAAAAAAAAAATCTTAAAAATATAAACCAAAGTTTTTTTGTTTTTCTAATCAATTTTCTTCAATATAAAACCTTATTTTCAGCTAATCAGCTTATAACTTTGAAGTTACAGCTAAAAGCATGAGCATATAACCAAAATCGGACATTAAAAAAAAAAAAAAAAAGTTGTCTCCAAAAGTAAAAAAAAAATTTTTTTAGTTGTTAAAAACTATTACAAAAATACGAAAATAGTTAAAAAGTTTTGAAAAAAATTTTTTTAATATTTTTATTGCGGTTTGTATCTTTAAAAATGCAATTTTTTTCATATTTTTACGCCCCCTAAAGTGCCACGCCCATTTTTTAATGTCCAACATAATCTTTGGGCTTACTAGAATATTCACTTCAAATTTCAAGCTGATATCTCAAAAAATACGACTCCTACTGATTTAAGTCCCCCTAGATTGGCAAAATCTTACACTGTGCCCCGTTCCAGGCATCTGATTCTCTTAGTCTAAGGGCAGTTGTTATCGCTAGTTGCTTTGATATAAGGTATTAAGTATTAAACGATTCCGTAGGTGTTGTTCGGAGAGCGTCGCTAATATAAATTTTCGCACTTCTCTGTACCTAATGCAGATTGTTGAGGGCTGATAGTTTCTCAAGCGTTGGCCACCATAGTAGTGCTCCCTATTGGCGTAGTATAGTGCGTACCACAGCTAAGTAAAGCCAATGTACTATGGAAGGGAAAACCCCCATTTTCGGCCAATTACCTGCTCGGGCGCCATGTAAAAAAGTGTTTCTTAGGCTGGGGTCGGTCTTAGACTAGCCAAGACCACTTACATACTTAATTTATTGACGTGCTGGGACTTAGGGGCATAGAGATGACGTATCAAGAAAGAGTTGTTTAAAATTACCCAAAATGTGACTACAAATATAGAAAAAAAGAAAGGATATGAGCATGGAAGTCCCCGGAAGGCGAAGACTAGGTCCGGGGTCCATTTACATGACTTGAGAAACGTGGAAATTGTCAGAGCCACAGGTAAGGCGAAATACTGGATCATGCGCTCTGGTAATATGTGCCAGAGCAAGTAAAACTATTGCCACTTATACTGCAGGTGACTACATGGCCAGCATATTGGAAGACGGAAGTTGTACTCTGCTTTAAAACTATGAGAGCCCTATATAAGGAGAAATCCTGCACCATGAGGTCGGAAAAGATATATTTGGTAAACATCAACATACAAACAAACCAAACTGACAGAATCTACTTGGCTCTTTCACATACACCCACATCAGCAATAAACCAAATGTTTGTATTGTACGTATACTGCGAGGAAATAAAGTTGATTATACCTTTTTTTTTTTTTTTGTTTGCAACAAAGTCCTGACATTAAAATTCGATCGCATTCATTTCCAGAACACCAGCAAAACATGTTCAATGTTTCACTTTAACGCTGCCTGACGCTGCACAGCATTGACAGTTATGCTCCTCTTACTACTTATTTCATGTTTGGCAGGCAACGAGGAAAAGTGCATTTTGACATTTTCATACGCTTCGTTGATCCCAAAGTTCCTTTCCTCTCTTCCACTTCCACCACTCTACGCAAAAGTTAATGGAAACTCGGGCAGCTCTCAGACCCAGACCCAGATATGGGTAGGCAGGCAGGCGGCAGGGTAAGAGGTCTTTGTGAATTTGTAGCTCTATTTTCTGCAAGTTAAACAAAGGTTTGGTGTTTCAGCTTCTGTTCGATTGTGAATGGCTGCTCTTTGGTTAGGCCTTTTGCTTTGGGCCACCTGCTGGTGCATTGTTCGCATTGAGGCAAACTAATTGGTGGACACGATATCGATTTTATATTTTTTTGGCACAAAAATATTTATGCACAGAAACTGCAATGAATGGGCCTTGGATTTCAATTTGTATCTGTGGATTTTTGGCTTTCGTATCAATACAGACACACACTCAGATTGTGAAACGTGGCATGTGCCAGCCAAGAGGAACAGATTTTTGTGTCTGGTAATTTAATTAAGAAATTTTTGATTTAGATTTGAAAAATATGAGTGAAGGGAATATAAATGGAAAGCCTTTAGGGAAATTTGGCGAAATCAAATCACTGTGCAAATAAATATAATAAATTATAGTCAACCACTTTACATTAAAATAAGTTTCCACTTCACTCGCCGTTTAAAAGCTTACACTCACTTTCCTCTCCCTTTCGCACTCCCGAGGCAATAATCACACTCTGTAAATTCATTAGCGCTTTAATTTCCTGCCACGCGTTCCCCACCTGTCACTGGCAATTATGAAAGGTAGGCAGGCGGCTACCCCTTTTTTTGGTGCAGGATACCTACAATCTTTCCATTGCCTGGCATAAATTTCTCCTTATGGCATCTCTCTCTCCGTTTTCACATTAAAACATTTTCCACTTTTTCCTCCCCCCGACCAGAAAGTTACGCATTAAAAACCCTTTTTGTTATGCTTCAAAAGTCATAAAACCGAGTTTTATGAATGCGATTAAGCGCGTTAACTGCACTCCCCCTCGTTTTTCGTCTTAGTGTCCTTCTTTGGTTTTTTTTTTTTGTATTCCCTTTTGGGTCGTCCTACTTTGTGCCCATGGCCGGAATTTGTCATTTTTAATGACTGTGAAAAGAATGCGTCCGTAATTACATGGCAACAACGAACAACTTTCAACTATGTGTGTGTGTCTGGTATTTTATTGTATCATAAATTATTTGACTTATTATACCCTGGAATGGGCGAGCGATGCCAGGGCTTAGCTGTTTAAGTGGGTCACTAAAAACAGGAGAGATATATAACAAAATACTTATGTTAAAAATGGCAAATAAAAACCCTCTATTAAACAATCATTTTGATATTTATGAATATACAAAATTTTCTTCAGCCCCGAAGGGCCAAAACAGAGCTTCTCTCAATCTCTTGGCTTGGGCGCTTCTAATTTTCGCACAAGAGAAAGGGATCTACAGTTTTACGCCGAATCCGAACGGCAGTTTGAGAAGCTTTTCATGTCTAATTACTACAAAGCTGGCGCCAACAGCAGAGAGGGGTGACCGGGTGTAAAGTTTATTCAAAGAAAAAACTTTTTATTAAATGTTCCGAGGCGGGATCGAACCCACGACCTCTTGCACAGCGGTCGCGCACACTAGCCGCTGAGCCACCCGGCCACCTGTACTGTCGTAGTCAGGATTTTTCAAAGGGAGCGTTCTATGCATATTTTCCATATTCGTATTTTTCTTTGAACTTGTGCGGTCGGCTCAAGCAGCTCGCGGACTTTCGGCTCCATTAAAAAGAGTCAAGTATCCTCTGGGTAACCACGGACTAAGGTTCGTGACGAGCTAATTGTGAGAAGGCGATTCAAGAAGCCGATCTGGCCTTAGGGCGACTTCGGTAAGTAGGCTGAAAAATCGCTGAATAGGATCACCAGGATAGGCGAGTAGGGCCAACGACCCTTCTCTCCGAACAAAACTAGCTACTAAAACCTCAACCCAGTCTCGGATACAAAACCAACCCCCCTAATGCCGAACTTTAAATACCGAACAAGGACCACTCTAGGATTCTGGAACGTCAGAACGCTACTTGATGACGGAAACCAACTGGACAACAACAACAGCAACGCCAAATATCTGCAACTTGAAGCCGAGCTCTGCAGATATAATCTGGACATTCTAGGAGTAAGCGAAACCCGATGGACAGGCCCTGACGCTGATAAAAGATGATCTACGCTGGAAAAAGTGTCGGCGAAAACCGTGAGACCGGAGTAGGATTGATGATGTCCCACTCTGCGCGCGAAAGTATGTTAGACTGAGAGGCTGTGTCTGAGCGAATAATATACTCCAGGTACAAATGCAAGCTGCATACTGCGGACATATGCTCCAACGGAGCTAGCCCCCCAAGATGACAAGGACGACTTTTAGAGCCCCATTAGATGGGGCTTACAAGAAAATCTCCCGAGGAGATATCATCATCGTGATGGCGGACGTTAACGCAAAAGACGAAACTTCCAACAACATTCTAAACCACACAATGGGAAAGCACGGAGTCAGCGACTGCAACGAAAACGCAGTTCGCTTTGTAGATTTCTGCTAAGCGAACCAATTTGTAATTAGCGGAACCATATTCCAACATAAAACCGCTTACAAAGTGTCCTGGGTTGCGCCCTCCAGTCAGTACCAGAATCAGATAGATCACCTGGCTATATCGCGCCACTTTCGCGACAGCCCCAGAGGTCACCGCCCTTGGATGAGCGAATGGACATGTGCCCTTATAAGGCAACGTGATCAGAACCCAACACTACAACTTACGCCTCTGAAGCAAGAATACGGCGCCAAGATCCGCGAGAACAGCCGCATCAACAGAAAATGCAGCAGCAAACTGCGATCTGAAAACGGTAGTTATTTAAGGCGACCAACGAAATAGCCGACAAAAAGACGAAAATGCAGCGCCCAGTTAAGGGCACTGAGGGAAAATACCTTACGACTGGAAAGGACCAATTAAGCAGATGGAGATCCCACTTTGCAGCAGTCCCTAACTGTGAGGTGTCCACGGCCGCATCTCGACTTTCTACCGAGCTACCACATATTTTAAACATATATTGCGAAAAAGCGAGAGCAACATCGCAAGGAACAATAGATTGGAACCCGTTGGACGAAGAAACTTGGAGGAGGACCGTCGGTAGAGAAGCGAAAAGCATCGGGAAAAGTTGGTCGGAACTGATAGCAGAGCCGAGTGGTTGATGCCCTATGTCCCACGAGGGATCGGAACTAGATTTTCTTTATTTTTGAATCTAGGACTAAATTTTTACAGTTTACTGTTATCGGAACTTAAAGAAGAAGAGCTAAGACTACTTTTTTATGACAGCTATACAATATAGATGTCCGATTTTGAACAAACTATATGAAATAATGGGAAAGCATAGCAATCTAAGAAATACGAAGTTTGGAGGCGTTTCCATTGAAAACAAAAAAGTTTTTTTTACTACAGCTAGTTTTTTGACCGATCGTCCGATCTCAGCTCAGTTCAGCATTTACACATGCCTGAAAACATTTTCTCAGATCACATGCCAATATGCGTAGATGTTAAGATTTGGAACCCCAGGCAAATGCTTGGATGAGAAAAAACGAGCTTCTGCAATTGTTACGATGGTCAGAAAACTGTGCCCGTAGATACGCGGAAAATTTAGACCGTATTATAAGCCAAGCTGCAGAACCCGGAACAATACTCACAACTGAAATCATTACAAAGTCCATTGTCAAGGCAGCTAAATTCTTGCAGATGCCGACAAGGTCTCACATAGCTACAGACTTGGTACAACAAAGAATGCGAGGAAGCCAGGACGAAATCGATGAGGTGGCTTCGCGCGGTCAACAAAAATGCAACTTATGAAGCGAAAATACAGTATCCAGAAGCAAATGCCCTGTACAAGTCGATATGCAAGCGCAAGCAGACGAAATATTACCGGCATCTGGAGGTTGCTTTGAACAACGTGCGAGATAGCAAGGCTCGCTGGGCTCTTATAAGAGAGATAAACGGAACTGGCAAAAGCAAAACTATAAAGGCCTGGCATCGCATTTTCAAAGCCTACTCTATGCAGAAATGTCCATCTCTCGACAACTTTTTGCCTTTCCATTTGTGACCACGCTAGTATTAGATCGAGCGATTCAGAATGCTGAAGTGTCAGAAGCACTCGTACGTTGCAAGCCCAAAAATGCACCTGGGGTAGATAGAGTTCCGACTGAATTTTTAAAAAATGCAACGACACTTTTTATTACCCAGCTCTCATTTGTATTTAATCTTATTTTCGACTCTGGAGTTGCCCCTGACAGCTTTAAAAGATATGTAATCTTTCCGATTTAAAAAAAGGCAACGAAATGGAACCAGCGAATTATAGAGTAATCTCCTTTCTTAATGTGATGATGAAGGTGTTTACATCAGTTCTGCTATCGCGTCTAACTAACTGGAGCGAGGTCTACTCGACAGTAGACAGTACTTTTACATTGACGTCGGTTGCCAAACAGTTCCTGGGACAAAAGAGAAAAATGTTTTCTTTTTTTACACCCTGTTCCCATTGAAAATGGGAAAAGGGGGATCATGAAGTTGTGCAAAAGTATGTAACAGGCAGAAGGAAGCATTTGCGACCCTATAAAGTATATATATTCTTGATCAGCATCAACAGCCGAGTCGATTTAGCCATGTCCGTCTGTCCGTATGAACGCGTGTTTCTCGGAGAATATAAAAGCTAGAGCCACAAATTTTTGAACGTAGGTAGGTGTATAGCCGATTCAATACGAGTTTGTTTCAGATTTGGAAAATTCCTTCCAACTCCCCCTTTAAGCGCCAAAACTGTTACAGCCACAATTTTTAAGATAAATCTTCCAAACTTTACATATATCAAGTAAGGCTATCTATTCTGAAAAAGATCAATAAGATCGGACGAAAAACACTGAGGTTATGAACGAATCATTTTTGCTTGTGGGAGAGAGGGGGGGCCTTGCATTGTCAGTTACCGCGTTTGCGCGTGCGTGTGAGCGTATGTTAGAGTGTGTGTGTGTATGTGTGAGTTTGTCAATATGTGTATGAAAACACAAGAAGTCAAGGGAACAGGGTATTTTTTAGTCGGGGCACTCGACTACAGCTCCCTTACTTGTTTAGACTTTAAAGCTGCTTTCGATACGATCGACAGGCGTAGAATTTATCTAAAGCTAAGTATTGTTGGAGCATCGACCAAGTTTTTTTGGCGAACTTTATTGGAAGTGTTTGGAATGGAATCCAACTTTCAAAATGGATCGAAACGAACGCAGGTGTAAAGCAGGGGTGCTTGTTGAGTCCATTACTATTTGCACTGTATGTGGATGATATTGTTGCAAATCTTCCAGGAGGTGTAGAGTTTGGATCTGAACGAATCAAGGCTCTGATGTATGCCGAAGACTTGGTGTTATTGACGGAAACTTCACAGGTGATGCAACAAATGATTGATGCTCTAAGTAGTTACTGTCAGACGTGGAGTCTCCAGATAAACATCGAGAAGTCAAAAATGGAAGGATGGAAAAGGGATGGATGAAAGAGGGGACGAATGGACACTTCATGGAGTTTTGCTACAATCAGTAAAAGAGTACAAATTCATAGGCGTGTTACTGACTTCCAATATGTCATTTAAGAAACATTTGGCATAGGAATTGACAGTCGCTAAAGTCGCTATTAGTAGCACTTGGAAACATCTTCTTGGGAAGAAGAAAGTTAACAACAGCACCAAATATAAGGCAATTCAGTGTTATGCGGCATCAGTCTGGGGACTTGGCAGATTCAAAGATGTAGAGCGATTGCTTCGCTTCTACATTAAAAAGATCTTTTACCTGCTCCTAAATACTCCAAATTACGCCATATACATCGAAACAGGAGTTCAGGCAGCCCGATGACAATAAGAACAAGTTCTGTTTCACCTGATCGCTCAGCTGAGCAAATCAGAAGCTACTCAGACGCCTGTTTACTTACTTAATGTTTGAAAGGAGCATGGTACAAAATTCTTTCGTTCGATTTAGCAGTCCGACACACTTTTGCTATTCAAGCCCTTGTGGCAGGCAATCTAATCGAATAATGGACAGATTTCGAAGTGAAACCCCTTTTGGACGAAGACAGAATGCAAGGATTTTTAAAAAATTTTAAAGCTATAACAATGTTTTCTAGAATTTACCCAAATATCCAAGAATAATTACAAAATCAAACAATATAAATGGTTTCTTCGAATACCAATCTGAATGGTTCCCAAAGCTAAAGCAAATTCTTTAAGTCTTCTTTAAGATCAAATTTCATCTCGTTCTGCTTGAGACTTCCTAACTAAGTAGCATGAGCCAGCTCAACTGCATACCCCATACGAAGTAGCTATTGTTCTTCGACACTGGGTGCAGCCACTATCTAAATCCGTTTCCTTCTTAGCATTGCCACTCATTTTGTCTGCTTTTCAGCGTGGCTTTTCCTCTGGTCTCTCATCAGCATCATCATCATCATCATCATCATCTTCATCTCTGGCCAGGTCTCTGGGGCTTTGGTTTCGCTTTCCTTTTATTTGGCATAGCATTCGCTTCGCACTTAAGTGATTTTGACACTTGTCCTACTTTCCATGCGTTGATTTTTGTGTCAGCAGACCAAGCCAAGCCACCGCCCAGTTGGTTGTTCACCTTTCAATCAGAAGTGCTGGAGTAACTCTACTTTACTATTTTTTGTCGTCAACTTGAGTTCGCGTTTGCCTCTTTTTATGCGGCGGCGTCGGCGGCGTTGTTGTTGTTCTTGTAGCTCTAGTTGTCATCATTCCGTTCATAATACTCAACGTCATCAGCGTTGTCTTTGTGCGACAGGCAACTGAAGTGCACTTTTGCGGATTTGCCTGGTGATTTGTGTGCGTCTCTACAGCTTCAACTCCAACTCGTCAGTGTGTGTGTGTGTGTCTGCTGCTTGTCTTAGCTTTTGCCGTCTCTCCTCTGTGTCAGGCTCATACACTTCACAACACTTGACAACTTGCAGTTAGAAAGTTTTTGTGTTTTGCTTTTTGCTGTTTGTTTGAATGCGAGTCAGTCAGTGGCTTAGGCAAACATAAAATGCACTAGAAAAGCAACTGGTGAAGGAGCAAAAGGGCAAATTTATTAAATTTTTCTATGAACCCTAAAAAGTAGGCAACACTTTTGTGCAGATTAAGGGGGTCTTCTCATTCAAAACCCGTTTTTTGGACCCTTTTAAAAAAATTCTTATTTGAAAACGCAAAGAATAATTGAAAACTTTTTTTATTTATTGTATTACAAAAGGTTCAAAGTAAATAAAAAAAATTTTTTTGCCTCGATACGAGGGCTGTTCAAAAAGTAATGAGACTTCAAAGTTGGTGGTGAAAAAAAAAGGTGTCGTCACGGCGGCCACGATTCCGGGTCTCCGGAGCGTCCGAAATGAAAAAAAAAAACGGGGTTATAATCAGTATAGATGTAATTCTCGGCTGAACCTCAAACTTAATTTTGTGATTTTTTTTTGACAAAATGGCTGCCATTCAAAAAAAAAATTTCAATTTCGGGCTTTTTTTTTGTAGTTTAGTGTAAAAAAAAAAAGAGTAAAAATTTTTTAAAATTATGGTCGAGGTTCAGCCGAGAATGGTGACAATTCTGCGTCGATTCCACTTTGTTTCATGAAAATCGGTTCAGTTGAACTGGAGATATCATGGCCGCCAGTTCGAAAAAAAACGTGGTTTCGAGATAAACGCGTTTAAAGTTTGAAGTAATTTTTGGAAAAAAAAATCAAAAATGTTTAAATGCAGTTTTAAAGAGCTGACAATTCTCCGTCGAATTCCTTTGTTTCATCAAAATCGGTCCGTTAGAACCGGAGAAAACTTAACTAGGTCAAAGTACGAGGGTTTAAAAAAAGTTGCTCAATGAGAAGACCCCCTTAAGTTTGCAGTTGCTTGGGAATTTAGGTCACATTGGGTCACTAAAAGGACTATATCTCCTAAACTAATTCGAGTTTTCGAAAATCCTTTTGGGGGGGATATTTTTGAATATCCAAGCTATAAATAAATGCAAAAAAAAAAAAGTCGAAAAAAAAAAGTTGCTCAATGAGAAGACCCTTTTAAAGCAAGCCCAAAGTTTTGACTAGAAATTTTTGGCCTTTTCTTTTGTCGCCTCGCCATGACCCCACCAACTCACTTTGGCATTAAAAACTAATTTTATTTCTAATTAATTTTGACGTTTCGTCGTTTTGTGGTTTCAATATACTGGCAAGCGAGCAAAGAGACATTGTGTGTGTGTGTGTGTAAGGAGAAGTCATTAAAAAAGTTGCCAAAAGACAGGCAACTTTCAGCACGTACGGTGGGAGGTGCCAAGACGGGTGTGCGTGTGTGTATTTAGTTGTCAGCTTCAGCAGCGGCGTAAATTTTAAATGCCTCAAATGAAATTAACAAAGAAAAAGCCGTAAAATGTCACCACAGCAGGTGAATGTATATCCTCCTTACTCACAGCTTTCATTGTATGCATGTATGTATGTGGGCTACCAAAGTTGAAGGCTTTTGGTTAAATTTTAAATGAAGTTGAGTGTGTGTGTGTGTGTGTATGGGGAAGCATAATATAGACGTTCAAATACTTTAACAACTTTATAAGAAATTATACGGATTTTGGGTATTTTAAAATATATTAATAAATTTTCCCTCACATTTGATTAGTTCCAAATAGTTTCTCTTAGTGTACCCTGTGGCGTATACGTCATATATTTTGGGTTTTATTTCTCTTTAGCCCCACAATGTATGCAGAAATGCTGTCGGTGTCCACCCTCACCCACATCATCCCCATCCCTTTCCCACGCATTGTAAACAATATTGTCAACAAAATGCCCACACACACACACACACACTGACGCTCTTGCACAGGACATGTATAGGCAAACAAAAGCTGTTCCTATGTGTGCGTGCATTTTATTTACGTTTGCTCAAAGGTTTTCACCGAATGGCAATGGAATTTTTGATATGAGCTGCCACACACATAAACAACAACAATAAAAGCTGGAGGTCAAATGCTAAAGCGCTTAGTGTCAAACTTTGTTTGCTTTATGTGCCTCGTCATTTGATCGCTTTATTAAAAGTCATAAACCATGGAGAAGATTTCCCCCGACCAATTGCCTGCATCAAGCAATTGCTTGTTAAAAGCCTTTTATTTACTTAATTCGTGTTAACAATTTATCAGTGCACAGAGCGAGCGAGAGCCGCTCGCCTCACGCAGTCTTCTTTTAAGCAAACAAACTACCGCACATGAGATATTCAATTAAAAGCTGTTAAATGAAACAATTACAATGCGAGCAGCAGCACAAAAGCACGCAGCGCTCGACATATGTACACATATGTTTGTCTGTATGTACAGCGAGTGCAAATGAAGCAGTGTCAACAACAAAAGAATAGCGCGGCAGAGGTGGTTGGGTAATACTGTGCTGTGATATTGGAGTACGGTGGGACGATTTGATGTAAAGTAAATATATATACTTTATGAGGTCAGAGATGCTTCCTTCAATGCGTTACAAACATCCGGACAATTTTATAATACTCTCTGCAGCGCTTTAAAATCTAAAATATACAGAACATACACTGATAAACTCTTCTAAAAAGTCCTTAGTTTCGTATTGCCTTTCTGAATTGGTTCCGCTTCTTCTACCACCCCTGAAATCTGAGTTCAACTCAAGCTAAAGCATTTAGGGGTGTTGACTTAGTCACAACTTTTTAGATTCTGCGGGTGATGTTTTCCAATTATGCCATTTAATAGCGCCAAAGATTTATTTCCAGGAATCGAAAGCAGCCTAATTAAATCGTAAGGTCGAAGAATAATGTGTGACTATTGCAATTTAACTGACTTTTTGGACGATGCACAGTTTATGTTAATAAGTTAAGCTTTGTTTTTTGCTAAATCCAAAGTTGAAGATAAGAACTCTTTAGATGAGTAACTACTTAAGAATTCCAAAGTTGCCAAATTTAATTTTTAAAAATATTTCTTATCACCCTGATTCATTGGCGCTGACTCAGATGCTGTGTGGGTTTGTGGTTTTTGATAAGCACGGTCTCATTTCTATTTGGCAGCTTTATATTTGCCTGTTTGTCGAGCAAACTAAGCCAGTTGCGTTTTGTATTTCTTACGGAGTGGTGGAAAATATTTTGCAAATGTTTAAATTGTTTTTTGTGCTGTTGCTCTCCTTCAATTCCTGGAGGAATGGCTTATCGACTTGTGAGCATTTTGATACCACGGTAAGCATATGAAACTCACATATTTTCTATCATTTAAATTATTTCTGATTTACAGCAAACAGAAGAACTATGTAGTTCCTTCTGTTTTCAGGCAGTAAAACCACTTCTACAATTTGCCCACGAATGCCAATCAAATCAAAATCACAGTTCCGAATTAGAAATTCAATTGAAGGATCAACAAATCACCATTGACAGCTTGAAGAGCCAACTTAGCGCTAAGGTGCAATCCGAAACTAATCGGAAAATTGACGAAGTAGTAACAAATTTACAAGAGGCCAAAGGTAATTAAAGTTCAGGCTTAACATCAATTTACAATTAATGTACAGATAAAATTAATCACTAAAAAATAATTTTGGTTTTAGATTTCTGCAAAGATGCAGTCAAATCGAAGGCAGATTTGCTTGGATCAAAAGACGCCGAAATTAATCGGCTGAATGAAATTCTTGTATCTAAGAATATAGAGCTTACATCGAAAAGTGATGAGATTAACAAGCAGTCTGATAAACTCAAATCTAATGAAATCGAAATGAACTCAATGAAGGACATCATCGAAAAGAAAGATCAGGAAAATATTCGCTTAGAGTCGCAGGCTAAAGCAGATAAGGAAACAATTGAACGACTAATTAATAATCCGGAGTCTAAACAGAAGGAATTTGATTCGGGTATCAAGTCTACTGCAGTTAGCTGTCTGGCCTTTGGAAATTCTACCGGAATTCAAACTATTCATCTACCCGGTAATCGACCATTTTCCGTATATTGTGATTCTCAATTGGCCGGATCTGGATGGCTGGTAATTCAAAGGCGTATCAATGGCTATGTGGACTTTGATAGAAATTGGGCAGCTTATAAGGAAGGCTTTGGAGATCTCAGCAATGAGTTCTTCATTGGGCTTGAAAAGCTACATTTGATCACGCAGTCGCAACCGCACGAATTGTTTATTCAACTGGATGTTAATGATACCAGGAAATATGCTCGATACGATGAATTCCTAGTGGGCAGTGAGGGCGAAGCATATCAACTGAAGTCACTGGGAAAGTATGAGGGAACTGCTGGCGATTCTTTATCTTATCATAAGGGAATGAAATTTAGCACACCAGATCGGGATAATGATTATGGTCATGGAAACTGCGCTCTAGAGTATGGCTCTTGGTGGCATGTTGATTGTGGTATGAGGTAAGGAATTATCCACCTACACTTATTAGAACAGTTACTAACACACTTTATCTCTTTGTTATTAGCGCTCTAAATGCAAAGTATTTTAAGAATGGTTATGATAAACCATGTGAAGGTATCAGGTGGTATAAATGGAATGATTCTCATTCCACTTCTATGACTTTCGTCCAGATGATGATCAGGCCCAGGAATCGGTAAACGCATGTACAACATTTAACATCATTAAAACAAAAATTTGAAAATAAATTTAAAAAAAAACTAATTGCATTTAATGTTAAAGAAATCTAAACTGTAAAAAATAGAAGTCTAAAAAATCATGAAAATTGTAATTTTGAATGCTTTAGTGCCAATTTCACATCTTCTAGATAGCTGCTATGTGTTAGAAAAACTCAAAATTTACTCTGATATATGTAAGTTTATGTAACAGATAGTGCAGAGATTTTCCTACACATCAAACGAAAAGAAAACGAGACGGAATACGCTCTGGCTGAAAAGGGCGAAGGACGAAAGAATGATCTTGTTGAGGAAGTTGAGGAAGTGAACAAATACACATAAAAAGAAGATAGAGATATCTCAAAACAACTGTAGACTCTGAATTATGAATTGTAGATTCAACTTTTAACATACTGTCTTCAAAAACTTATTTGAAAGTTTGCCAGAAATCCTGCAAAAGTTGAGAGGGAATTTGTTCTTTATCCTTACTGTCCAAGTTCATAGCTCAGAAATGATTTCATTTATTACATTTAATGCATATTTCGCTCCACTGTGTCGTTATTTGTTGAAGGTGTGATGCACTTAATTGTGCCACAAAGTGAGTTATGTCTGGCGAATCGATGAGGTTTTGTATTTTTGTTTCAGTTGTTGTGGTCTGTTTGTCCCCGGGGGAAGTTCGCTTCAATGTCTGTCGGTTCAGAGTGCAAAAGAGCGTTAATAAACTGCCAACCGAGTATCGAATGCAAATTCTTATAAATCGTAAAAATGAATTGTTCTGGGCAGTTGATACAGTTTCAAAGAGCTTAAATGCATTCGATAAATAACAGAATTGCCATGAAAGTAGATGTCATTGGTGTCATTGGTTAATGGTGTAGATTTTGGAGTTATCTACAAAATGTTTCTATAAACTTAAAAACCCTAAGCATAAATTCCCTCCCAGACATCAAACATAAATAACTAAGGTTCAATTCGTTGATTACATTGCTGGCTGCTACCTTTCCTTTTCTTTAAGTATGCACGGGTACATATCCCGCCCGCTTCATTATCCCATTCAAAAGTTGGCAGTATATCAGGCAAAGATTCATCTTAATAGTTTGCCGACTTTTTGCCTTGGTCGAAGGAGCCCCCAGTAAATGGCAGCCAGGAGCAGCATAATGTTGTGCTTGCCACCACGCCACCCACCATCAACTCGTTCATTCATGGCCTAGCCAAAAACTTATGCCGCACATTATGAGCTCTGGCTGAGCGAGCAAGGAGCTTCAGCCTCCTGCTTCTGCATATAAATTAATGAAAATTTATTTAGGCAGTCACCAAAGCCTGCGGAGGGGTTTTCCACTGCATTAAACTCGCAAACTGCATTCATATATCACTCATCAGAGCTATTGTTGTGCTTTTCGCATAAATATTTGCAGCAGACAAAGAAAAAAATCAATTTGCACTCCCTTCCCGCTCTCTTAGATAATATGCTTTTGTAAGGATAACAAGTCAAGGTGTCCCCTGCCATCGTGGCATGTGCCAGAGTAACAAAATGACTTTTCGTGCTGCTTGCCAAATGGTCAACATTTCGTTTCCTCGTTCCTTTCGTGCAGTTTCCTTTTGTCCTCCCACTTTGCATGTCGTCACGCGCTTCGTGTCCTGCACTTTAAATGCACTTATCGGGCGGGAGGCCAGAAGCTTAGCTTTTTGTTGTTGTCGGACAGTTTGTAGCTGTTTTGTCGAAAATGTCAACAAAGTCAGGAAAATACATCGTACATTAATAGCATATTTAGCAGGGAGTTGCCCAACTTTTATATCATTTTGCCACATCATCAATTACACATTTTACAACTTGTGTCTCTCTGGGGAACATAAATCAAACATTTCCCACGTTGCAAAACAATTTCCGACCCAAGACTTGCCTTCACATGCTGCGAGTGTGTGTCTGCCAGAGTCAACTGTCTATCTTTTAGCTGAATTTTATTTATGGCATCCGCCGAAACTCACACACACACACACACGCAGAGATACAGACAGACATTTGATATATAGACAAAATGCCTTCAGTTAGAAAATTTACAATTGCTTTTAACTTGATACATAATTGTTGTTGTTGTTGCTGCTGTTGGCATTGTTGCTGTTGCTGCTGCTTTGGCGCTTTTGTATTGTATTTTGATTTGTGGTTTATAAGCTTTTGTGTGGCTCATAAATTTGGCTTATATGAGAGTTCTGCGCTGGCCCCTTTTTTGCATGCATGTGCCATTTGCCTGCTATTTGCTGTCTGTTATTTTAATGGCAACCGATAGCAAGCGAAACTTTTGGAAAACTTTAATGCAATTGAATCAAAATTTAATTTTATATATTTAGTATGAGCTATACCACAGTGCGTATGTGTAATGATATTTCATTCAACTTAAAGCATGTTACCTTAGATCCATTTTTGAATGCATTAGCCACGTATTTATCAAATTTGTTGAAATAGTCTTGGCCTAGATAGGAAAGAAAGCGCTGGCGATTCGCTTTTAAAAAGATGTTTTTGTGTACATGTTTTGGCACAAACACAAAAACTAGCAATAATTCATTAAACTTAGATGTTCAAACCTTTACAACTAAGCACACACAAAAAAGCAACCCAAACATGTAACAAAATAAAAAAAAGGCACCTCTGGTCACACTGATCATATGACGAGAAATCTATCGATTTCGATCGCAACATCGACTGCCTGTCATCTCGACTGTCATGGCCTCGGAGCTGGCCGACAAAACGAATTATACTAAATAATTAAGTAAAGCTGGTTACTACCAAAAATCCACTTAACCAAAGTGTTAACCCAAGTAACTAAATTGGTGACCCCTGACGAATTCGCAGTTTTCTCCATCAACTAGAAAATTCAACGCCGCCGCAGCCATCTGTACAAGTTACTTTTGCGGCATTTTTCCACGGCGTCTTTGTGAAGTTCATGAAATTCAGCCACCCCCAACCCCAAGTAACACGACGTGGAGAGCAATTTAGGCAATTTGGAATCTCCAAATGCACGATCGTAAACCTGTAACGATACTTGAAATTTGACTTCTTTGTGGCGTAGTTGCTGTATGCAAAATAGGCAGACGGATAACTCGGCTTGGTAAGCTACGCCGCCGTTAGTTAAGCTATTTTAACTGGATAAACGCTATAAATTTTCCAATTCGCAGTTTGAGCACCATTTTCCGCCCATTTCTTCTACTTAGAAACCTTCCCGGGCAAGCATCTAGCCAATCCCCAAAGTTTCACCAAAATTAATAACTTTCCAAATATTGCAGTTTTTGGAACACTTTCCACCTTCAGGTCCACCTCCATGTCCACCTCCAGGGCCACTTCCATGGCCATCTCCATGGCCACATCCAGTTCCACCTCAAGGTCCAGGTCCAGGTCCCGCACACAACCAAGACAATGAAAAACGGCAGCCCGCGTTACACTGAATATTTTTATAATTTTCCCAGTCAGGTCATGGCCACCTTTATAATCCCACTCAACCTTTACCCACTAATTTCCGCCCAGAGGGGAAGATTTTTTAGAAGACTGGTATGCAGTCATTGTAGAATTTTCTTACAGATCTTTGAGAATGAGTTTGAGCCCGATCGGATGTTAAGCAAAAAATTTGCATACAACAGTTTTCCGCACATTTTCCGACTTTGGGGGGGTAAAAGTTGTGTAGTATATTTTTTGAAAACGACTTTGGAGCTAATCGCTGCGAACTAAAATTTAACCCACCCAACCTTTACCACCCAATTTCCACCAAGGGGGCGAATTCTACGGAAAGTTAGTATGTAGTCATGGTTGAATTTTCATGTAGATCTTTGAAAACGAGTTTGACCCTGATCCGATGAGAAGCAAAAAAAAATTGCAATTTCCGACCATTTTCTGACTTTGGAGGTAGATTTTCTAAAAGTTGAAAGTCATGTGGATCATATTTTTTATGAGTAATTTTGAAGAAGAATTTGGAGCTAATCGCTGGGAACTAAAACTAAGCCCATACAACTTTTACCACCCAATTTCCACCAAAGGATGTGAAAATTAGTTTGCAGTCATTGTTGAATTTTCATGTAGATCTTTGAAAATGAGTTTGACCCCGATCCGATGAGAAGCAAAAAAGTCGCATTAAGCAGTTTTTGTTGGCTTGGTTTGCTCCTACAGTTCCAGAGATATTGTCACTTTTAAATGGGAGAGAAGATAAACCTTTTCAATTGGGTTGCAATGTATGTAAATTCTGTAAAGGTTATCTAAAAAACTATTTAAATGTTCATAAAGACTTGAAATGTGTTTGGGTGCTTAATTTTGAGTATATCAAGGCTGGTGTCTACAGGTTAAATTATCACAAGTGTCAAACTTGTTACAAACAAAGACACATCTCAATGTGTTTTCGTATTTGTTCTGATATTTGGTCGATTAGTTGGTTTTGTGATTTCTGATTGATTGTTGTCTTAGGCTGCAGTCTTTTGTTTATATTTCCAGAACCCAGAATTCCAAATTATTTTCAAAAGGCTTAACCACTCTCACAAAGTTGATTTCGAGTTCAAGAACGCTCAAAAATGTTTGAAATAGTTTTTTTTTTTGGCCCAGCATGACACATGGCTCTTGTTCTTAGTTATTTCAGCTTTAGCCATTTGTTTATTTTGCAGTACAAAGTGAAAAGAACACCGAAAAATGAAAACGAAAATAAAAATCATATTTCAAAGCAATGTAGCGTGAATGAAATTGCAAAGAGACAAAAAGTTTTACGACAGTTTGACGACAATAACAACAAGAAGAACAAGAACCAAATTGCTATTGCAGCTGCCTCTTACAGCTTACATTTCATTTCATTTGCACTTCAGAGCTTTGTTTTCGCCTTGCTTGAGTCAGGATTTTGTGTGTGTGTGTGTTGGCTATGATTGAAAGTACATCGAAAATGGAGATGAAAACGGGAGCCCAACCGCCCACGGACAGCGTGGCGTATGTGCAATATTTCAACTGGCATTAGCAACGCATGTCAAAATGGCAGAATGTTTAGAAAATGGCGCTCGTTAAAAAGCGCAACAGCAGCGGCAGAAGCAACAACAACACCAAACGAGAAAGGCTTCAGGCAGGCATGAAAATCAGAGATGGCGTCGTTGTTGTTGCTGGCAAATTAATGAGAACATGACGCTCGCATTTTCATGTCAGCGCACAAAACACTTATATATCTTCAACTAAACTTGTATACTCTTGTGGAACGGAACGGCATAGGAAATTGTGGGGAAATACAACCAGTTTAAGGATGGGATTTTCTTAAGCATGGTTTCAGTTCCAACTGAGTTTTATTCAAATGAATTTAGTTTCAAATATTTGCCCACTAACAGAATAGGATTTGCCCTATCTTCTGAGAACAGCTTAGAAAATGTCCACCAGTATATCTTCGACTTGCACCTACGCTACTTAGAACTATTCTTTCACATGTTTAATGATAATAGCCCCCGGCATTACATTACCAGCAAGCTAATGGAAAATAATATCTAATGGGTGAGAGATCAAAATTTAAATCAAAAACTTACTACCGTATTTATAAAGATTTGGATCAGCGCCACAGGGTAATCAAGGCTAAAAAGACTTTTAATTAAGCCTGCCTGAAGTTCCTTGTCATAGGAAAATCCGTTTCATTTTACTTTTAAGCTGTTGAAAATTGTAATTAATATTCGGACTATCTTGAATATCCAGGACTATCTTGCGAACAATTTTTAAGCAACTTAAGAACAGAATTATGAGGAAACACTTCTTACTGAAAAATATTCAGAAGTCAGGATACTCAAGCAGTTCAATCTCCAACAAGCAAGAAAGGGGCGCTGCATGATGACAGATGGGTTTTCAAAAGGGACACAAAAAGGGAAAAAATCAAATGTTGTGGAAACACTGGGACTCGACTGGCTATTCCTTAAGAGTTAGTTAGAAGCACGAAGAAGTACGAAAAGATTGAGAAATCTTAAAATTATAGAATTAATCCGAAAAGCTTTTTTGAAGTATGGAACCTACTGGTAAATCAAATAATGAAGTAATCGTGAATTTGGTAATACAGTAAGGCCAATCGGGAACACACACATTCAAATTTCTCACGGTTTTTGCACTCATGCTATCTTGGAACTCCCTCCTCGTTTCAGCACTCCTGACATGAGAAGGCTGTTGCTGATCTTCAGTCGGTGGGCATGTAGGTACGACCAGCCTCCTTTGAAGAGTTGTGGGTATTGTTTTTTTTTTACCTTGAACCAGCAAAAACTTAAATATCATAATGGTCGTCTTCACAACTAAATAGCGTTCTTATAAAGGGTGATTTTTTAGCTCTTATCTTTTTGGCAACACTGGTTTAAACAGCTTACGCACGTTTCGTGTTTTGTTTCACTGTCAAACATCTTCAGTTTGGTCTATAATTTAACCATGAATCGTCTTACAAACGAACAACGCTTGCAAATTATTGAATATTATTATCAAAATGCGTGCTCTGTTAAGAAAGTTCATCGCGCGCTTCTTCCATTTTATGGTCAGTTTAATCGACCCACTGAAGCGGCTATTCGGGCTAAAAATTGGTTGTCTGAATGGTTTACTGACGATAGTTGAAGACAACTTCTTAAGAAAAACTGATGGCATGGTAGCATTTTCATGAAAATTTTAATTTCATTTGTTTAATAGATTTGTATGTATATAGAGAAGGAGGTAATTGGAAATCACAAATTAACACTTAACATTAAAGGATGTACACTTTTAAGTCTAAAGTAATATGAATGTCAAAAAGTCTTAAATTGGCATAGTTTTTTGGTCCAAAAAATATTTGTATCTGAATCTTTTTTAAACCCTGGAAAATCTGATTAGCATATGTTCCACTTTAAACAGTCACCAACATTGGTTAACAAACTTGCATAGTTGGGTCTTTTATACTACCCAAAAGCTATAACTTCCGTTTCTTCCTTTCCTTGATCTCATCTTTTTTAAAGTTTTGTAAAGTTAATTTAAATAATTTAATAATTTTCAATGCATTTCTGGAAAATGTCGCTGGGAAGGCTCCAAAGAAAGTGTGAAGAAACAAAATGTATTTATTTTTGGCGGGATTTTGTAGCCAGTGATAGTCCTACCCAACCCCAATAAATCCATATTTCCATGTATTTCCGATTCGATGACACCGCTTCAATCTCCAAATCACAGCACAGTCTCCAATTTTGTCGGTTTTAAATTTGATTAGTGAATTTCCCTTGATTTTTTATGTTTCTTATAATGTACCTTTCCTGTATCTGATCGATTTTCCCGAAGAATACTAACTATTTTTGCACTATTTTTTTGGTTAAATGGAATTCTATGCCATCTGCATGTCACCGTATCTTTAATTCGCTATAAACAATGAATAATAGAAATACAATTTTTTTCGCCCTTGAATGGGGCTCCTTTCAACATTACTGTGCTAAAAAGGTAGCCGAACATTCAATAGGTTTACCAATATAACAAATTTTTAAACAATATTAATTATTGTTTACGCTCCGAATTCATTTATAAGCAGCACTTGCCTCGCAAAAATTTTCTTGTCAATTCGATTGCCGTTAGACCAGAAACTTTGAATCTGCTTATAACCAAAACAAAATATGCGTAGAAGCTTTTTTCCCGTTGATCGTCTCTTCAAGGAAAGCGTACTGAGAGCCACTCTCTGTTTACAAATGTCAAATTACAACTGAGCACAGCTCACAGAGAGTGTTGGCCTGTTGAAACAACAATGCAGTTTGGACTGCTGAGCTATATGTGTGAAGTGTGTGTATGTTTATCATGGCCCCAGATAAAGCGTTCCCTCGGGTAACGACATACGTCATGTTTTTTTCGTTCGTGCAGCCGGCTCTATCGAATATAAGACGTTACGTGTTCAAGCAGAACTGTCGATTTTGGAGTGAATATCAGCCAGAAGCATTGCAAGAGCTACCAATGCATCACAGTTTGGTGCGGTTTATGGGCTGGTGGCATCATTGGACCGTACTTCTTCAAAGATGATGCGAATCGTAACGTAACTGTGAATGGTGAGCGCTACCGTAAGATGATATCCAACTTTTTTTTGCCCAAAATGCAAGAGCTTGACTTGCATGACATGTGGTTTCAACAAGACGGTGCCACATGCCACACAGTACGCGCAACAATGCACTATGGTTGGACTTGTACGGAATCGCGGCCATAAATATTTCGCTTTGAGATATCGTTATGAAATTTTTTTCCCCAAAAATCTACAAAAATATTTTGAATATATAGTAAAAAAATTGGCTGCATCGGACGACTATATCCTTTAGCTCACATAGCACCGTAGTAAGGCTTATATGGCGATGCTGCGCAAAAATACTTCCAGTAGAGATAACAAGATAACTATGTATATTTAAATTATCTTTTGTATAAATTTTGGAAAGTGTAACTCCTCTCTCCCGCTTCACAAGTTTTTCGAAATATAAACAAATTAGGTTCTCTAGTTTTTTCAATCATATTGAATTCAAGTGACTTTCAGTAATGTCCCAAGCCATTATCACCAAAGCCCCGGGTCCAAGGTCCCTTATGACTGTGTGTGTGTGTGCACATTCCGAATTGTACTCCCATTTTATCGCGAAATTCCCCTGGGACTCGTTCTTTTCTTTGCAGTACTTTAAGCTTTTGTTCTGCTGATCTTGCTTGCCACATTTTT
This sequence comes from Lordiphosa collinella, assembly GCA_018904265.1. Taxonomy (NCBI): domain Eukaryota; kingdom Metazoa; phylum Arthropoda; class Insecta; order Diptera; family Drosophilidae; genus Lordiphosa; species Lordiphosa collinella. Next base: position 177,656 of record JAEIFV010000485.1, read on the forward strand.
TATTTCCAACCAGTGTTGCCAGAACATGAGGTTCAAAAGTTGCTAGATTTTCCAAAAAAATTGCTAGAAATAGCTAAAAATATAAAAAAAATTGCTAAAAAAATTGCTAAAAATAAGAACTTAAAAAACTGTTGTTTTCGGACTGAAGTCCAACAGATACTAGTAAAAAATTAACTTGTAATAAGTTTCGAATACAAAAATACTTTAAACGAGGTCTGCAAACCACCAAAATAAGGGACCCAAGAGCTGATAAATTTGCGCAAAAAATTGCTAGAAATAGCTCAAAATTGAAAAAAAGTGTTTTTAAGACTAAAATCTAACAATAACTTAAAAAATTACGGTACTTGTCTAGTATAGTAAAGCACATACATAATTTCGGTACAGCATCAGTAAACTTTAATATTAATTTTAAAAGAAACCATGAATGACCGCCGCTAATTTTTTGCATGTTAATTCTCCATAATTTGCGGTGTATCGAAAGAATTATTTTAGATTTTTTTAAGCACAGGTTTCTGTACTTGATTATTACCAAAATTACTTTTGAAGGTGCTAAGACTAACAAATTCTTCCAAAAGGACTGAGTCCCGAGCCGAATTCACAATCTCCCTTTTTTGTTTGGAGTCCGAGCCGAACCCAAATCTGGGTATAACGAAAGCTGAAAGGCAAAAAAATGCTGATCTCAGTACTGAGAATTATGTAACGAAATTTAGTAACTTCGTCCATATCAGCAATATTTCAGTTTTTTGCTCATTATAATGAAACAAAATATTTTGCGACAATTCATAGTAGTCAATTTCCTTGAAAGAATATAAAGATTGAAGACAACCTGAAGGTTTTCATTGGACAATCACTACTGTAGATAGAACCCTTCAGGGGGTCAGTATCGAATCAGTACTGAAGTTAGCGCTGATTTGAAAAGTTGGTACTAAAAACATGGCTTCACTTACTTGCTATTCGGACATGAATCTAGTACAGGCAATGCTTTTTAGCCATAAAGTGAAGTACTAAATCTCATGAATCTCTACCGAAATCACTCATGAACTAAGGCAATTTCTAATGATTATGCCTTAAATTATATAATTATCACTCTGAAATTCACTTCTGAGAGTTTTACTCGGGGGAAGTTCTATAGCAAATGTTCCAAACCAATTTAATAAGCGTTATTTCGCACTTTGTCTTAAAAATTTAAAAATTGCTAGAAATAGCTAAACATTATTTTAAAGTTGCTAGATTTATAGCTAATAGCATTTCAAAAATTTATAAGCATTTCCCAAATTTAAAAATTAGAGCAACTAAATAGCTAAAATGGCAACACTGTTTCCAACTTGTATGAAATGTGCAAAAAGTACTCAAAAAAGCGTATGAAGGAATGAAGTGGTGATAAGCCAAATTCAAAATACTTTTCTCAACTTTTTTTATAAGACATTTTTCTAAATTATAATTCTTTATCGCAAATTTGACCTTGAAAACTGTAAGACAGCTTGAGTTTATGCATGAATATACACAAATCAGCAAATATCAGCAGCTACACTTAACATTTTTATACTGTGTACCAAAGGTACAAAGAGTATAATAAGTTTGTGCTAGCCATGTCCGTCTGTCTGTCCGTATGAACGCACAGATCTCAGAGATGGTAAGAGATAGAGGTTTGACATGTATGGGACCTATGCTTCTTATACTTGCAGGCAGATCAAGCAAATTGGAAGAAACGTAATATCTCCCACAGTTTTATAGATAGAAAGCTCGTTCCTTCTGGACATATTTAGTAATCAGGATTATTTATCGATCCGCCAAAGGAATAATCAAGTAAAGATATGAGCAAACGAAAATTCAATATATTTGGGCTGCTCCTGCAGCAGCAAAACACATACATATGTATGTAGATGTATGTATATATGAGCAACGACTACACAGCAAAGTGATAGCCAACAATATTTTAGGACAAATTTCATGTCATACGCCTCCAAACTTCGTATTTATTAGTTTGCTATGCTTTCCCATGATTCCACGAAAGTTTGGTCAAAATCGGACATTTATATAGTCATAGAAAATGATAGTCTGAAAATTAGTCTCAGTTAGAAAAACTTTTTTGTTTTCTATGGAAATATCTTAAGACTTGGCTTTCATTTATTTGGAATGCTTTCACACAATTCTACAAAGTTTCGTCAAAATCGGATGACTATAGCATATAGCTGCAGTACTAATGATCGGTCGAAAAGTAAGTTCAAGTGAGAAAAACTTTTTGTTTTAAATGGGATTAAAAGAGAAATTAACTTTCCCCTATTTTTTTTTCTGATCAGCAATATTTAGATTTAAGTCAAAGTGGTTGTTAGCCGTCTCAAGTTAAAGGAGTGAAAAATTATCCTTGCGTTCAGGTTCTGTGAGGGTAAAGGCTTCGATTTCGAAAGTTCGATTCGATTCGATATACCCCAAAAAAAAAGCCTCTTTCGGCAGAGTATTAAAATTTCAACAACTCAATACGGTGGTTCCTTTTTTTTTCTTCCGACATATTTGGTTGGCTGTCATTTGGTAATTTATTGAAGGAATGGCAAAACTTTTGAAACCCCTTTGGGGGCGAACGAAATCTCAGCGGTGCGTCTAAACCTCTTCGGCATTGTTGCCGAGTTTTCTTTTTTGACTTTTTAAACTCTTCATCAATTGAACGGGGCACGTGCAAAGGCGCAGAGCTCCCAAAGGCAGGCTACACTTTTTTCTGTTGGTACATTTGAGGCACGACAGCCGTTGACATTGATTTGGGTCTCTCCCAGTGAAAGTAACCCATTTATTTACTTAAACTTTGCCGCGTTTTTTCGCTCATTTTGCCAAGATATTTATGCATTTTTTTTGCTGGTGCTTGGTTTGGTCTCTTTGCCTAATAAGCAGCTTACACAGCAACGTGCAGTCAGTTTGTCACTCACTTTTGCTTCATCATGCAGTAAGTGTGTCAATGTAACAAGCCTTCACTTCCCCATCCAACCAACCCTCTTCCTCTCCTCCTGTCGCGTATTTGCCTTGCTGCTTAGTGCAGAACTTGTCATTTGCAATTTCAGCATTTTTTACATTTGTGTTTATTTGCACAGAGCTGGAGAAGTGGATGGCAACTCATGCATATTTCACATGCAAATGCGTCTCTGACGCCGTCTCCTCCCTCTATTTGTGTTGAGGTTATATGCAAACTAAGTGCTTGTAAATGGTTTTATGCTTAGCCGCAGCATTAAATGGAAGAGAGCATCCCTAAAACATTTTTACATTTTTTCTTCGCCTAAATAAACAAATTAATTTGCGGACGCAGAAATTTTCGCTCTTCTTGGGAACTTTTGTTGCCACCGCCATCACCCGGTGGTGCCATTAGAAAAGGATTATGTGCTTGAGATTTTTGTGTATTTTTTTTTGCGCTTTTAATTAAAAAGTTATGTGCTTTAAAGTTTTAAATTAAATGTTGCGCAGGAAACCCAAAGCATCTCAGGTGGTTTTTTCATATTAAATAGAATTTTTTGTAGGAATTTATTCGATTTTGTTGTAACCTTTTACCAAAGGTTGGAAGGAAGCAGCTTTGATTCCTTACAAGCTTTGGTTGTTACAGGGTAGATTGCAGTTGGGGCGGACCAATTTTTTTACTTGTTGTTTTTTTATGATTTGCAGGAATATTTAATTTGATGCCGCATTTCTGCTGTGATTTTCGCATAAACGCGTGGGCTGGGCTGTAAAAAATTTACAACACTAAAAAGTGAGTAAGAGACGCAAACGAAAGAATTGCAAAGGTAAAAAATTAAATGTCTGTCATGGACGGTGAAAAATGGGTGTAAAGATGAAGAAATTGTTACTTTTAAGAAGTTTAATTAAATAAGTTCAGTGTGGACCTTAATGCTTATTTTATTATATCAAAAATAAATGGATTAAAGATCAAAAATCAATCATCCTTTATAAAAAAAAGTGGATTGGCTTATGCTAAATGCTTTGATGGAAATTTTAGTAAAAAAAAGGTATGCATAAAAGTTATCGTTTCAATTTTAAAAGACTGCTTGAATTTTTCTTTGTATTTCATCCATCACAATCAAAAAAATCAACAATCATGATTGTTCATCACATTCTTTCACCTCAATAATCGAACCAGATTCATCGATTTTATTTTACTTCGATTTGTGCTGGTGAACACGCTCCATGATTTATGATATTAGTTCTAAATTATCGGCTAACTTGTCAAGACGTCCGATTCCCAGACCCATATTTAAATAAATATAAAAAATTGAATTTTGACTGCTCCATACTCCATTTAACTCGAAACACAAATTGGTCCTTCGTGCCGGATCTGTCGTAAGTTGAGGTGAACAGGTTTCAAAATGTAGATTCTGAAGTCAATTAAGACAAAATTAAAATCCAACCTGTAATTGTTGAAATCGCCGCAAATGCAACTAAAACGAGAGATCAGCGAGCGTTTTTCGACCAACTAATCAAGAACCGACTACGCTATTGCTTTCAATTGCCCAATATAATAATTTAACCATTTGGAAGGAATGGTCAGCGTTTCAGATTTTGTATGAGAGCGCAATTCACAACAACAAGGCTTTTTTAAGAAAACGCCAAAATGAAATTACGTTTTTCGATTATAGCTTCGCCAAAAGTCAATATTTTTATACTCTGTACCAGAGGTACACAGAGTATATTAAGTTTGTGCAAAAGTGTTCGTCTGTCCGTCCGTCTGTCTGTCCGTCAGTAAGAAATAGAGATTTGACGTCTATGGGACTTATGCTACTTATACTGGCAGGCAGATCAAGTTTATTTTCAATTTTGGGCACGCCACCTCCCGCCCCCGCAATATCGAAAAAACGTCATATCTCCCACAGTTTTATAGATAGAAGGTTCGAACCTTCTAGACATATTTAGAATTCTTTATCGATCCGCTGAAGGAATTTTAAAGATTGGATGAACGATATTCGAGTTATAAGTAAACCAAACAGTTAACGGTGATGGGCAGCACTTCACAGGTACAGAGTATTTTATAGTCGGGCTTGACCTACTATCTTTCTTGTTTCGTTCTGTAACTTTTGTATATTAGTTAAATACATGAAACTTTTTTAATCATTAGTCCAGTCAAGTTAGACAAAAAAAGGGCATATTCATGCATGAAATATAGACCAGCCAGATTTTTGATATGTGGTAGGGGACTGTCTAAAAGGCTTAAGTTCAAATTTGTGTCAGTATATTGCAAAACGCGAATTGGTACATATCTCTGAAACTATTGCATTTAAACAAAAATTTACAAAGAAAAAGTTAGAGTTGATTACTTTACCTTTTTTTTTTTTAACAAATTGTCTGTGCGGGCAATGTTTGTCAAGTTATGTACGATCAAAAATGCATTGTTCACCTTTTTCTTGTCTCCGGTGAGACCTACGCACAATTGTCTCATAATATCAATAAAAGAGCATAAAATTTGCAACTACTTTCACGTGTAACATTTAGCTGTGCTACAAAGCGTTTCATTACTATGGTTTCTCAAACTTTGAATCGCCCCGACAAATTCAAGCTTTTTTGAAAAACCCGCGATGTGATCCTTAAATTCTGATAGAGGGGACTTTTGTGAGCATCACCTTATACCCAGTTTTTCAACTGTAGCCTAGGCTCGCGTTCTATGGTTACTTTTGTACTAGCAACACACAGCGATAACAACTTTAACTCCATTTTTAATGGTTCCAGATAAAAATCTACAAAATTCTGGAGTCATTGGGAACGCAATATTAAAAATTCGATTTGATCGTACAATTGGTTAAGTTACCTCCAAAAGGGGACAAACCTAAATTCACTTTTTTCCCATGTTTCTTGATTTTGTAAAACGTACAGTAAGCGCCGTTGAGTTGTTCCTGTAATGTCAAGAGAGAGCCACAAAAGGGAGAAAGCGTCCAGAGAGAGATCGAGACACCCAATCAACACTCAGATATTTTCTGACAGAGCTTTCACAAGTATTAGTGGCAAGTGGAGCGAATGTTTCGATATGCAAGAGCATAAATATTCTGCAACATTTTGTTGCAGTATTTTCGACACTCGAATGTGAAAATATCAAGTATCTTAGCTTAGATATCTTCTGAGATATGACTCTGAACCACTTTTAAAATATTTTTAACCACTTTTGAACTGGTTCATAGCCTATGACTTTTTCCTCATTGAGATGAGCATACGGGAAAATTTCGTGAAGATCTGTTGAGCGGTTTAGGCACCTATAAGGAACAAACCAACAAACATACTTACCTTCACTTTCTATACTCTGTATCAGAGTATATTAAGTTTGTGCAGAAGTATGTAACAGGCAGATGGAAGCATCTCCGACCCTATAAACTAGGAGTATATATGTTTTTGATCAGAATCAACAGGCGAGTCGATGGTAAGAGATAGAGGTTTTACATGTATGGGATGCAGGCAGATCAAGGTTATTTGTAATGTTTGCCTCGCCCCATCCCGCCCCTTAAATTGGAAAAAGTCGTATCTCCCACAGAATATGTCGATCAGAATTTGTCGATCTGCCAAATGGTAAAGATCGCATGAACGGAAAACAAACAGCTATGGGTAGCACCGGTTGCAACGATATTGGGCAGCACTTCACAGGTACAGAGTATGGTATAGTTGGGCTTCACCGACTTTCTTTCTTGTTTATATATGTATAGATAAAATCAACAAATATTTAAAAAAGGCAACACTGCGTATAAGTGATTCAAAAAAACAAGAGCCTCTGCGCGGCAGCTTAATACCGACTTCTATTTCCTCTTGTTTTGGTTTAAGCTTGTTATTAAAGAAAAAGCAACAGCTCTAATGCACATAAATCAATTTTACTAAGGCTTGTTAAAATTTGAATTAATGATTAGTATTTTTATCTAACTTTAGTTTGAAACTGCAAAATTTAATATCTTAAAATATTTGAAGACTAACTCTAATCAATTTTCTGATACCAATAACAAAAATTACATATATATCGTTAGAAACATGAAGCAAATTGAATTTTTGAGCTGGGCTCAGAATTTTTGAATTGAAATTGTTTCCCGTCTATTTATGCAATATTTTGTTTCCTATTTTTCAACTAGTTTAACCTGAACACGTAAAAACAATTGCCAAAGTTGAATAAAGGCACACATATAATTTAACATAAACAAATATTGATACAAAGTCGCAGATATGACCCATTTTTAAATATTTTATATTCGTATGATTTTTTTTGTAAGCCTCTCTCTGGCGGCAGCTGTTACCCCAAGCAAAATCAATAAACAACAAAAAAAAATACGCGATGGCAAATAACATTTGCATCAAAGAAAGAAAAAAATATGGCTTTAATATTTGATGAGCTACGCCCCCAGCCCATTCCCCCGCTCAAACAAGAAACGTGTCAGCCCCATTTTGCTAGGCTGTATTTTCAATTAAATTTTCACAATTTTCCGTTTGGCAAAGAGAAATGGCTTATGCGATAAATATCACGACAAATACTTCCGAGCAAAGGGGAGGGGAAAGCACTTCCGGGTGGAAAAGTGGAGCAGGCGGCAGCAGCAGCAGCTGTTGTTGTTGTTGTTATTGTTAGCAATTAACATGGCTTCAACACTTGGCCGCTAACCAGACACAAAAGTTGCATGCAGCAGTCACCGGCGTCACCCTTTGTCGCCACTTGACGCCTGGACGCTTCAATTATGCACGCACGCCCCAAAAGCTGGCTACACTCTTAGCCTGTTTGACTTGGTCATTAGGAAAATGCACTCCAAGTGGAAGCCAAGTGGAGGAGCACTTGAAAGATTTATGCGTCTCGTTGTCTGTGCATTCAAGTTTCAGACAATGTTGGGGCATTATTTTTAATTATTGTGGCAGCAGCTGCTTAACAACCATTTACTTTGCCTTTTGAATAAATATGCAAAGCAAAAGCAGCTGCTCCGCTCAATTCACCAAAAATGTTTGGCCAACAATGCCAACACAAAGATGCAGTTTCAGTTTCAGCTTCTTAAAGCGAACTTCAGCAAAGCTGTTCAAGTGCTGAGCTGCCAGGCGAAGCCTTTAGGCTAATTGCACAAAGGGATTAGAGCTATTTTCTGGGAATGAATCAAGTCATAAAAGCATAAGAATTGTTGTGGAATTATACCTAAAATTATATTATATAAAATAGTTTGGGGTTTGGGCTAAAATGAAGGTTTTATGAGTATGTGAACAACAATGCAGCTCTGACTCAGTTTTTCTCTAATTTTTACAGCTTCGTTTTCATTTATTTATTTCCTGGCATTTAATTGAATTGTTCTAATTGTAACCCGAGGGAAACATGGTTCTTTTTTTCCATCTCACCTTCTGACTGTTGTTGGTTTTGTCATCACATTAACGTACACATTATGCGTGGGTCTGACCGTTCGCTTTGCCAGCAAACACATAAATCAATGACAATCAAAATTCATTTCGTTTGCCTTGATTTATTGCTTTTGTTTTGTGATTTGAACCAACCCCACCCCTCCCCCTTCCTGCCTTATCAGCAATGCATATTAATGCGTGCCCAGCATTTGCCCTTTGCTCTTTGCTTTCCATACACAAATATTAGGAATACTTAGCATGTGCTGCTGCACCTTTTTTCCCCCATATTTCTTTATCCTTCTGCCAAATCATCAATCAAACGCTTGTGATTTGCTACAGTTCAAATTTCGCTCTCAGTTCAATCGTTCGTTCAGGCATTCAAGCAGAAATACAAATATTTGCTTTTCTGTAAAATACAAAAAGCGGCTCCTGACGAAAGCTTAGTCCTGTCTTGAATCTGACAGCAAACGACGAACAGAAAAAAAAGGGGTCTCTACTTTGCTTCACTCACAGGTAGCAGCCGCAGCTGTTACTCTTCCTGCTGGCTGCCTAATCTCCTGTGTGATGGGCTGACAACCTGTTACATGGACTCGGCTGCTGCTTCACAACGTCCCTCCTGGACAGAGGCTAACAAATGGCGTTTGTAATAAGGCGCAGTGAAATTATTTAGAAAGTGTGTTGCCTTCCCCTTTCCAGGAAACTGTTGCAAAGCAGCAGGGAATTCCGAATTGTGAGGTTGTTGAAGGGATGAGTATGTGGAGCGAAATACTTGCTGAAGGGGCTTTTATTTAAAGATGAATAATTCTATGAAATGTTAGTAATGAAATTTAAGGATTAGATTTTTTTTTTGGTATGTAAATTAAGGCCTGTGTTTTTTTAAACTAAACAAAATTTTTTTTTTTAGGTGTAAGGTTTGGTTTTGGTAAGTTCTGTATGAATCGTTGCATTATCAATGGAAAATGCGATTTAGAAATGATAATCGCCCTGTTCTGAATTCTTTTGTTTTTTTTTTTACTTTTTCTTTTTTGGGTGTAAAAATTATATAAAAGGTGACAAGCATTCCAAACGCAAGTGTCGGGCTTGTATGGAGCCGCGGCCATAAATATTTCCCGTTGAGATATCGTTATGAAATTTTCTCAGAAAAACAAAAAAAAAGTTTTAATATATAAGTAAAAAAAGGTTGTTTCCGTCGTTTATATTTTTTATTTCCTTACCAACCCCCCAAAGGCGAAAAAAATAGCGTATGTTGCGCAAAAATATTCTAGTGTAGATAAAAATTTTAATTTTTTTCCAAAATTCTATAAAAATATAATAAATAAAACAAAAAAAAAAACAAAACGTTCATATTCAACCAACTATTGAAGATACCCCCCCTGCTATAAATCAGCATATCAAAACTTAAGACAGAATAATAATTTTGCTATTATTGTATTATTCTAAAAGATCAAAAACATATTTATTTAAAAGTGACTTCGTTTTAGGTGGTAACTTTCGGTGTCCTGTTATAAACGGATCCGATGAAAGGAGTAGACGATTGAGTAGGTCTTCATTTGTTGCTTCTCGGGACGTTTTTCTTGCATGCTGCAGACGAAATTTTTTTATGTCCTTATTTCTTGCCTCAGCAGCTTCCTCCGACAATTCCCCAATCGACACCAGAGCGTTTTCAATTATGGATGGTCCATGAATTAAAATCTTATGGACGGTAGGCGGAAAATAGTACCACGAATATGTCCTTGTCAAATCAACGGCTATTTGGAGTGCAAATGTCCTAAATTTCTCAACATTAATTTTATACCCAGAACTCAATAATAAGGTCCTGGCCTGTAATTTTTGAAGATAGCTCAGGATTATTGAAGAATTTTCTGGCAGTGTTTCCATCATTCGATGTTCCACATCCACCAACCTTCGGTTTATCGACGATCAATCCCATTTTCGATCGAAATTCTGTTTGCATTTTTGATTTTCTTTCAATAAATTTTGTTTTTTCTTCGCCGCCTGAACTTGCCAGACTTGTATGTCAAGTCTGTAAGACAAATGAATAAATAAAATATTCAAAAAAATCTTATTTATGCATGAAGTGGTGACAATCCGAATTCAAATCGATCCTTATGAACTTCGCTTTCTAGGCATTTCTCAATATTGTTCATCTGTGTGGGCTTCGCGTTGCATATATAGCATTTTGATGATGATGTTTGTGTTAGCGCATTACAAATTTTGCCATCAACCATTGTGAGTTGCAAAATATGCTGAACATATATAGTTTTATCACCAACAATTATCTCAGTTTTGACAAGATTCGTTATTTTTTCTTTAAAGTATTTTTCCTCCTCAATACTTAATTTAGTTGATTCCTTTATAAATTGAAATCGCACTGGTCTACAATATCGTGTGGATGCTGGTCGTGGATTTTCCATATAATTTTTGAACAATCTTCAGCTGCTAGTAAGACAAGCGGAACGCGCGAAGTTGCTGTCTGCCAAATTATTGTCCTTCACTTTCTGTTTGTATTCCGCTGTAACCTGAACTTCCGTCAAAACCCCATTTCCCTATAAGTTTTAGGTTGCAAACAGGATCGGCGACAACATTATGTATTACATTATCCTGCAACTCGATAATGCGCTTTGCTGTGTGGTTCAATAAACTTTGAAGCTCCACTTCTGCATGTGCCTCACCAACAGTAATATTTTTTGGATAACATTTCTTTTTTCTTTTACAACATTTTCATAGCTGCAAAAAAGCTGTGTAGAAATTTTACTGTTTACAAACTCCTAATGAGCATATACTGGTGCTTTGTTAAGCTCGCTTCCATGATAAGCGAAATAATCTCATTAGCACTTGCAGGTGATATTTTTCCGTTGCAACGGTTACTAGATAACGTTTGACGAAAATCGGAATTGTTTAAGCAGCTGAAACCGATTGCTCAATGCCAAGTGGATACAATTCGTCAAAAAGAAAAGACCTAATCTAGTAGCCATACACATTCTGCTTCTTCTTCTTCTTTGCCATCGATGATAATAAGATCATCACAACCGTTTTACGGTCTCTGCCGCTGCCACTAATGCCCGCCACTCGCCATTCCACCAAGTGGAGACACCCAGCTCCGCAATATCTCCCTGCACCTGGTCCGAACGGCAGTTTGAGAAGCTTTTCATGGCTAATTACTGCAATGCTGGCGACAACAGCAAAGAGGCCGGGTGTAAAGTTTTATTCAAAGAAAAAAAACTTTTCATTAGATATTCCGAGGCGGGATCGAACCCACAACCTCATGCTCAGCGGTCGCGCACTCTAGCCGCTGAGCCACCCGCCAACGTGTAGAGGTCCATAAATCCTCCGAAGAACTCTTCTCTCGAACACGCCAATTGCTGCCTCATCCTTTGATGACATTGTCCATGCTTCTGCGCCGTATAGCAGGACTGGGACGATAAGTGACTTGTATAGCGCACTTTTCGTTTTCCAGAGAGAGGGCTCTGATCTTGAACTCCTTATTGAGCACGTAGTAACATCGGTTTGCAATAGACTGTGTTGTCGCTGGTTATCGTCGTTCCAGGTAGACAAATTCTTAACAACTGGAAGTTGTAGACTCCCGTTGCAACAGATTTCCAAGCGTGTCACTGAGCGTTGATTGTAGGTACTCGTCTTATCCCCATAAGTTTTGACTGCTTCTCTATCTTTGAAAATGCCTGTTTTACCACAGATTCACTTTTGCCGATGATATCAATATCGTAGCATGTTATCTCTGGTAAAGATGGGCTAGACATTCTGCTTACTTTTGATATAAAATTAACAACTTTATATTAGACAAAGCAAAGTTTACACGAAAAAATTCAGAAATAGCGCTGATTATGACTTCGGAAGAAGAAACTAACATTAAATCACTAGATGTGACATGACAACAGCAAAATGGAAAAAGTAGGTTTAAGCATTATATTTTTGTATGGAAACGTATGGAATATAATATGCTTGATAAATTTCATTCAAAGCATTTCCAATATAATAGCGTGTTTTTGCGCTAACTCCATTCCTTATGTTATCATCTTTCGTTTTTTGCGTACGATCAAAATAAAGCCTTCTATTTTAATCTTTAATACTGACAATTTTTTTGTAACGGAGCACTTCCGGTCCGCATTAGTTGGACCATTCGATCCAACAAAACATGCCTTCCCAGAAATATCCCAACGTCCCTTTACTTGAAACTTTTTCGAAAACCTCGTTTCGCTTTGCAGCTACGTGCCAAAAAGGATAAGGCCGTAAATTTACGTTCCACCGTAACATTATTCGAAAAATGTTGAAGGCGAGGAATGAAACCAGAAGCGTTTTGTTTTACAATGCAAATAAGGTTGGTGTCGATGCTATCAAATGGTGACTCATTACTCAACAAAATAAAAGCGATGACATTTGTCTTACAACTATCGTTCAAGGAACGCAATAAAAGATGCGAGACGAAATTTTTGAAACGCTATCCAAACTTAGTTCTTCCGAATATCGAACAAAACTCAATTCAAAACTCGTTTGGCATTTTTTGGTAGAAAGATTGTCTTCCAGCAAATGAAGTGGTTGCTCAAAGAAGCGGCGCCGATGTCTTACTGGCAAAAGAGACTGTCGCCTTTGTTTACAAGCTGGCGATAATTGCGACTTTTTTTTTCTAATGATTATCCGGCCCAACACTCAAAATCGCTTATTGCTTTTCTTTGCAATTCCGAGAACCCAAAGAGAGTTCGCATTAAATTTTATCATAAAATTCATTAGAATTCCATTTGTTCAAATAACATGAGATAATTCGAAATAAACAACAAAAAAACAAAATTTAAACTTTAGTAAGAAAAATTACTCATACGACGCGTTCTCCAAATACAATTTTGTACATCGAAATCGGCAGAATCTTTTGAAATTCAAAGATGCAACCACGTTGTTCTCGATTTCTGCTTATAAATGATACTTTTAATGGGAGAAAATAGTACCCTAACCGCGACTCTTCTTGAGAAGTTGTTTTTAAACCGCTTTTCTGATCAGTTTCGACTCATTCTCGAATTATTTTGCGAGTGCATTTTGAGTCATATTTCAATAAAACACATTTTGAGAAAAATCATGAATCTTTCTGGAGTCTCCTTATAATCAGTGGGTAGTAATCTCTTTTTAACCATCAAAAGGCCTCGAAAATGACTCATTCGGCGGTGTCCCAGAAATCTCTTCCAACCAAATTCCAACCCAAAACCAATTCTCGGTGTCCTAGAAATCTCTTTCGGTTGGTTTCAAGCCTCTCGTATTTTGTTGGGAGATTTTGGCAAACCAAACAATACTCAAGCCAGCCAATACATTTCCCAACCAATAGCGAATTCACCAACCCACACAATATACACTGTTTTTGTATTAGGACCATAATCTTATAAACACACCTTTCGAACTCGACTTTCGAAAAAGATGTTCGAAGAAAACGAAATCTCTCGAAGTTCTGGGACACAGACGGATTTCTCTAGCGATTTGAAAACCAACCGAAGCCGAAATCTATAGAGATTTTTGATTTTTGTTAAAAAGATCTTCCAAATGTTGGGTGAGTATCCCAGCAAACATTTTATGAAATTTTTGCGATCACATTCGATTCTTTTTCGAGTCTTCGGTCTGATTAAAATACTCATAAATGAGCTCTTTTTCATTTTTTCTCAGTTTTGAGTCACATTTCCAATCATTTGCAAGTCTTTTTCGAGACATATTCCCGATCATTTGCGAGTCGTTTTCAAGTCATATTAACAATCTTTTGCGAGACTTTTTCGGGTCAAATTTGCTTTCCAAAAAATTATTATTTAACTGAAAAATATTAATAATGTTTAATAATAATACCCCGTTCCCATTAAGAATGGGAATAGGGGGATTATGAAGTTATGCAAAACTATGTAACAGGTAGATGGAAGCATTTGCGACCCTATAAAGTATATATATTCTTGATCAGCATTGATCAGCCCGTACGTCTGTCCGTCCATCTGACCGTATGCACGCGTCGATCTCAGAGACTAAAAGAAATAGAGCCACAAATTTTCGCATGTAGGTAGGTGTATACCAGATTTAAATCGAGTTTGTTTCAAAGTTTGGAAAATTCCTCCCCCTCCCCCTTAAGCGCAAAATACTGTCAGAGCCACAATTTTTAAGTTAGACCCTCGAGACTTTACATATATCATTGTAAGCCAGAAAAATGTGTATACTCGCTGAGTACGAATCAATTTGGCACCGCTTAAATCATTTACACTGCTATGGAGTTATACCCTGCAGCAACGGTTACAAGGGGTTAATCAGTTTGTGCAATTATTTGTAACTGGCCGATGGAAGGTTCTCCGACAGCCCCAAGGCTGAAAAGACACACAAGAACCAGGCCACAAAACGCAGTGCGCTATCTTGTAATTATTGTATCATTGTGGAAATAGGCTATAGGATTCCAACGCTCTAAGAAGGCTTTGAAAAGAGCATTAAACTGAGTCAACTTTTGTCAGGCACTGAAAAAAAACCCTTCACAATTACTTAGCATTTTGCAAAATGGTATTAGTGGCTAATTATGTGGACCTCTGCTGCTCTGCTGCTCTGATAGTTGCGATATTGGCTAAACAGTGTGGAAACGCTCGCTTGGAAGATTTCATCAGGCTGATTCATGCGGAATTTACTAAATATCGCCCAAATCCCACTCCTGAACATGAAGGATTCTTGGGTCTTTTCTTGATGCTAAGTATGGGGATGTTCTATTACTTCTACATGACGCGCGTACATCGACGTGCCAGGAATTTGGAGCAAGAGGAAGAACCGCAACAATTTGAGGATCCAATCGAACAGGAGGAGGAATATTTGGATCAAATTATCGCTCTGAGGGAGATGCAGGATAATCCAAATTTGTAACAGCGTCCAGTGTTAATGCCTGTCTATATACTATATACATACGGATACATATACAGACGACGATCAGACGACAAACATTTATATGAAACTGATGCTGCCCCCTCATCCTACTTAATTGCTTCAGCCGAGTTTTGAACGTGCTTCATTGACATTATACTACAGCAACGCCACTACAAACATCGTCATCATCAGCCACACAATCCACGGTCTGCAGTCGTCTCAGTTTGAAACATATTGTACATGATTTGGATTAAAAAATTCCGCCTTAATATCTGTCCCTCTCAAGTTCTCTTTTTGTCAGTTTTCGCTGTTTTTTCTAGGTTTTGTATGTTTAGAACAGAGGCAGGCAAGGAATACATTCACATTTTTGCATTGGTGTGTGTGAAAGCAGCGCAAAAATTGCTCTCAATTTCAGTAGCAACGACTGCGTCACGAACACGTAACGCAGCGGCGCTTGTACAGCTTATACTGTGTGTATGTGGAAGCAGCGCTGCTTTGAGATTTTTCGTATGCACACGAGATAGCCATGGTTTAGAGGTCAAAGTTTTACTTGACTTTGATGATGCATAAGAAGGTCAGTTTCTAGAGTGAGCTCTCCCTGGGAAGACTCCAACTGGTCTGCAATGTTGTTGCGCAGCATGTGTGATCTATTTTTCGAGCTGGTAGTCTCAAGTCTGAAAAGTCCCGGAAGAAATTTCCTAGACTTTGAAATCACAGCCGAAAAGCCTTGAAATTACAAATTTTCAGTGCTGGGCATAAGTTCGTATCTAATGATTAAGGATCGTTTCTTAAATCAGATTTAAGAATCGGCTTTCTGCTCTCAGTTTTTAAAATTTCCTCACATAGAACTTGAACTACACTTATACCTCGTTTAACGGCCTCAACTGGGATCGGAAAATATGGCCCTTTAGTAAAAAGACGCTACGTAAATCAAAAGTGTTTATTTAAATGAAAATGTTTCCCAACTGTTTCCAACTTAAACTAAAAACCTATATTATATGAATTTAAAAACAACTGTTATTTTATGTTTAAGAATAGTTTTTAGAGTAAAGATAGACATGGTTCAAGTTTTTTAACTAAACTTGAACCAATAGACTTTAAAATTCTCATTTTTTTGGCATGCAACATTCAGTGGCGAGCAAAAGTAAGTGCATGTTCACGGCACTGAGTTTCGTTATCCTTAAAATCAAAACTATATTAGCCAATCCACAAAACTTTTCAATTATATTTTTATTATTTTATTCTTAAGCTATGTACTGAGACAAACTAAATCTAGGTTTTTCTAAAAATACAACTTTTTACGCTGTAGTCCCAGCTATGGGTACAGTGTGACTCCTCAACGCCAAAATACCCTCCAATAGTAAAATACCACCAAATGTCAAACGGTCTTACTGCAGTGTGTTCGCTTACCTAGTGTGATTTGATTACAATTAAATTGATTTAAGTAATAAAAGTGCAAATGCTGGAGTATTTGGATGATATTTGGAGGGCATAAGTCATGGGCAAACCCTTAGTTGTGTTTTATTTTGTTTTTGCTGCAGACTGCAGCCATTGTTGAATTCATTTAGCAAGGGTAACTTGCTAAATAATTGCAAATCATTTTTTTGCTTCTACCTAGCTAAACCTATAGCTAAAGCTATCGGCTTTTAGCCAGTCAAGGTTGAGGCGCCACGCGTTTTTAGCTGGGTTTGAGCTAAGGCATTTAGCTTGTGTGAGAACGGCTGAAGCTAAGAGGACAGCTGATCAATGTTGCTTTGGAATTCCTAAGCAGTTATGACATTGCTGGTATGGAGACACAGCTGTTCGAGTGACAGTTTACAAGCAATGACTGCTGCTGCTTTGTGGTTTTGTGTGTTCCTCGAGTGGTGTTGTGGTTGCCTTTAGAATTTACTAAGCTTTAATATTTTAAGATTTAATCGGGCTTGACATAAAACTATTAAACCCTAAAAGTCTAATCGAAAAATGTTATAATATTATTATTCGAAAAAGTCTTATATTAAGTTTTTCCGGATTGAAAAAATAGTTTTTGAAATATTTTTTATACTCTTACGACCTTTTACTTTAACTTCGTTTTTGCAGGCTTAAACTTTAAACAGAGCACACAACACAACAAAGGAGGCTTCAGGTTGATCGGACGACGTTTCATGAGGGACCAACCTCACTCATCGCGATCTTCAGCCTGAAATGTCTGTCCAAACAGCAGTCTCTCCAGCCTGCGACGGCAAAACCGTTTGGGAATTCCAAAGGGCTTTGCGCGCAAAACACCAAAAAGACAGCTTAGACAGCCATTCCCCTTTGTAAGTGTGTGGCCTCTGTTTTACTTTGGACTCAGTGTCAACCAACGGCCGCCGCTCTGGAACAAAAGACCAAAAATGTTTGTATACACAAACAGGAGTTTTTTGTTGTTTTAAATGAAACTATTTCTATTAAGTTTCGAACAACAACGCCGTGCCTAGCGTTTTAGTACTTTTTATGACTGTTTGACGACCTTTAAGATTATATAAGAAATTAGTTCTTAAATGATTTTCCTACTTACTGTACAATTGACACCTATTGTACTTAGTTCAAGTACAAAGATCTGAGTGATTTTTCTGAGTGTATGTATAGAACTGTCATTCCTAGTCCCTGGCTAGACCAATTGTAGATACGAATTCGAAAGATTTGCATAAATAAATGGATATTTAATAGAAATTTTCTTCGCCCAGCTCAACACTAAACAAACATTTATTAATGCATTTTTTTTTTATATTTTTGCTCCTAATCTAAGAGGAGCTTCTTTTCTTTTCCACCACTGAACAGCGCTCAGGCGAAATCTCAATGCATTAAAATGCTCAGCATGCTTCGAGTTGTTTGCCTCACTCCATCTTCCGGCTGAGCTGAGTAAACAATGTGCAATGCAGGCACTCCGAGTGTAGTCCTTGTCGTTGTGTCTTGAGCCAGTGGCAAATCCTTTATGCGATTTGTAATTCATGAGCAGAGCGCACAGATTCTTATCATTTATTTTACTGCGCAATCGGCATCGAGCTGCAGCCAGCCAATAACTATATTCATGGCAACCCCGACGATAGCTTAAGACGTGCGGAAACCAAATCGGCGTCGTAGAAAATTGAATTTGTTACTATTTGGATTGGGTGGCCTCCCATCCAGATCCCCTTTCCCATGGCAGAGCGTATGTGCATGGCTAATGAGCCATGAAATGCCAGAACCAGAGCCAGTGTCCTTTTGCTCCCACTCGGGGATTAGGCATTCTCTTTTTTTTTTTTTGGGAGGGTAATCAACGACAGCTGCTGGCCAGTACGCGTATGGGTCAGGGCCAAACTCTCTTGAACGTTGTTGACCTTTTCGAACCGAATTGTAGCCCTCCCTCCCACTTCACGTTCCGTTGTATAATTAAACCATGCAGCTGCCGGCGCGTAAATCAAACAAAATCAACTCTCTTCGTATGCTCTTAATTAAGTTTACACTCTCGCAATTCGATTTTGTTGTTGTTTTTTTTTTCTTTTTCCACCCGTTGTGTTTTATGCTACCCGACAAATGTGTGAATGTTGTTTTTGAATCGGAAGTTATCGGAAGGTATAGCAGCGATTAATATAAGCAATTCAGTCCTCAAAACCGGAATCAATATTTTTAATTTAATGAATTAATTTAATTTAATTTAATTAAAAATCAATGAAACTTGAAAGTGTTGAAAAACTATTCAAGTCATGAAATGACCTTCACAATGTATTTTCAGATACTTAGTTGTAATATGGGAAACAATAAAAGCTCTATTTTTCGGACCTAAAAAAAAAATAAATATTTTCAACAGGTTATGGGTCCAGATACGCAGGGAAGTGTATTTCATTTGTCGGGCTGTGTAAGTTGCCTGCCAAAAAAATTAAAATTTTAAAGTCTATTGGTTCAAGTTTAGTTCAAAAACTTGAACCATGTCTATCTTTACTCTAAAAACTATTCTTAAGGGGGTCTTCTCATTCAAAACCCGTTTTTTGGACCCTTTTTAAAAAAATTTTATTTGAAAACGCAAAGAATAATTAAAAACTTTTTTTATTTATTGTATTACAAAAGGTTCAAAGTAAATAAAAAAATTTTTTTGCCTCGATACGAGGGCTGTTCAAAAAGTAATGAGACTTCAAAGTTGGTGGTGAAAAAAAAAGGTGTCGTCACGGCGGCCACGATTCCGGGTCTCCGGAGCGTCCGAAATGAAAAAAAAACGGGGTTATAATCAGTATAGATGTAATTCTCGGGTGAACCTCAAACTTAATTTTGTGATTTTTTTTGACAAAATGGCGGCCATTCAAAAAAAAATTTCAATTTCGGGCTTTTTTTTTGTAGTTTAGTGTAAAAAAAAAATAGTAAAAAATTTTTTAAAATTATGGTCGAGGTTCAGCCGAGAATGGTGACAATTCTGCGTCGATTCCACTTTGTTTCATGAAAATCGGTTCAGTTGAACTGGAGATATCATGGCCGCCAGTTCGAAAAACGTGGTTTCGAGATAAACGCGCTTTAAGTTTGCAGTTGCTTGGGAATTTAGGTCACATTGGGTCACTAAAAGGACTATATCTCCTAAACTAATTCGAGTTTTCGAAAATCCTTTTGGGGGGATATTTTTGAATATCCAAGCTATAAATAAATGCAAAAAAAAAAAGTCGAAAAAAAAAGTTGCTCCATGAGAAGACCCCCTCCCTTAAACATAAACTAACAGTTGTTTATAAATTCGTATAATATAGGTTTTTCGTTTAAGTTGGAAACTGTTGGGGAACATTTTCATTTAAATAAATCAACATTTTTGACTTACGTAGCGTCTATTTACTAAAGTGCCATAAGTGTAGTTCAAGTTCTATGTGAGGAAATTTTAAAAACTGAAAGCAGAAAGCCGATTTTTAGTTTTAGATACGAACATCTATATACAAACTTATGCCCAGCACTGAAAATTTGTAGTTTCAATCCTTTCGGCTGTGCTTTTAAATTTCCTCCGGGATTTTTCCGACTTGAGACTACCAGCTCTAAAGATAGATCACACATGCTGCGCAACAACATTGTAGACCAGTTAAAGTCTTCCCAGGGAGAGCTCACTCTAGAAACTGACCGTCTTATGCATCATCAAAGTCAAGTAAAACTATGCCCCTCTAAATGTTTATATTCAAAGCGACTAATCATTTGTGCTATCGAATTTCTAAACCAGGGGCAAGCACATTGCTATCTCGTGTGCAATCTCAAAGCAGCGCTGCTTCCACACACACACAGTATAAGCTGTACAAGAGCCGCTGCGTTACGTGTTCGTGACGCAGTCGTTGCTACTGAATTTGAGAGCAATGCAAAAATGTGAATGTATTCCTTGCCTGCCTCTGTTCTAAACATACAAAACCTAGAAAGAACTGCGAAAACTGACAAAAAGAGAACTTGAGAGGGACAGATATTAGGGCGGAGTTTTTTAATCCAAATCATGTACAATATGTATCAAACTGAGACGACTGCAGACCGTGGATTGTGTGGCTGATGATGATGATGTTTGTAGTGGCGTTGCTGTAGTATAATGTCAATGAAGCACGTTCAAAACTCGGCTGAAGCAATTAAGTAGGATGAGGGGGCAGCATCAGTTTCATATAAATGTTTGTCGTCTGTTCGTCGTCTGCATATGTGTCCATATGTATATATATAGACAGCCATTAACACTGGACGCTGTTACAAATTTGGATTATCCTGCATCTCCCTCAGAGCGATAATTTGATCCAAATATTCCTCCTCCTGTTCGATTGGATCCCCAAATTGTTGCGGTTCTTCCTCTTGCTCCAAATTCCTGGCACGTCGATGTACGCGCGTCATGTAGAAGTAATAGAACATCCCCATACTTAGCATCAAGAAAAGACCCAAGAATCCTTCATGTTCAGGAGTGGGATTTGGGCGATATTTAGTAAATTCCACATGAATCTGCCTGATGAAATCTTCAAAGCGAGCCTTTCCACACTGTTTAGCCAATATCGCAACTATCAGAGCAGCAGAGCAGCAGAGGTCCACATAATTAGCAAATAATACCATTTTGCAAAATGCTAAGTAATTGTGAAGGGTTTTTTCTCAGTGCCTGACAAAAGTTGATTCAGTTTAATGCTCATTTCAAAGCCTTCTTAGAACGTTGGAATCCTATAGCCTATTTCCACCATGATACAATAATTACAAGATAGCGCACTGCGTTTTGTGGCCTGGTTCTTGTGTGTCTTTTCAGCCTTGGGGCTGTCGGAGAAGCTTCCATCGGCCTGTTACAAATAATTGCACAAACTGATTAACCCCTTGTAACCCTTGTAAAGCAGGGTATAACTCCATGGCAGTGTAAATGATTTAAACGGTGCCAAATTGATTCGTACTTAGCGAGTATACAAATTTTTCTGTCTTTCAATGATATATGGAAAGTCTCGAGGGTCTAGCTTAAGAATTGTGGCTCTGACAGTTTTTTGCGCTTAATTTTCCAAATGTGAAACAAACTCGATTTAAATCTGGTATACACCTACCTACATGGAAAAATTTTGTGGCTCTATCTCTTACAGTCTCTAAGAACGACGCTTTCATACGGACAGATGGACGGACAGACGGACGGACGGACAGACGGACATGGCTAAATCGACTCAGCTGTTAATGCTGATCAAGAATATATATACTTTATAGGTTCGCATTTGCTTCCTTCTATCTGTTACATACTTTTGCACAACTTCATGATCTCCTTTTCCCATTTTTAATGGGAAAATTAACTTGGGTAGATCCATAAAAAATTGGGTCGTTATACTTAAGGACGGGCTTTAAGTGTTGAGACTTGACATAATTTTGGCTGACAATGAACTAATGAATCGCAAAGATTCAAAAATCATATAATAAACCGAACCTGTGTATCAAATACTATGTGAACCGAACCAGTTCTTATTTCCGATCTTTCCTTTCTATCCTAACCTAAGGAAATATGAATAGAAAACCGCCAAAACTAAGTGGTAACAAGGAAGAAAGTCAGTCAAGCTCGACTATATTATACTCTGTACCAGTTGGGGTCGCCGCTCGCATTTGCTCCCGAACACCACGAGGGAACACCACGAGGATGCCATTGCAATAGCAATGGGGTCGATATATGAATAAAGACCTACGAGTCGACTTGAGTTGCTTAAATACTTTTAATTTAAGGTGCTGTTACATACTTTTGCACAAACTTATTATACTCTATGTACCTTTGCACTGTGGTTGGACTTGAAGATATCGTTATGAAATTTTACCCAAAAATCTAAAAAAAATTGGCTGCATCGGACGACTATATCCTATAGCTCACATAGCACCGTAGTAAGGCTTATATGGCGATGCTGCGCAAAAATACTTCCAGTAGAGATAACAAGATAACTATGTATATTTAAATTATCTTCTGTATAAACTTGCGAAAATGTAACTCCTCTCTCCCTCTTCACAAGCTTTTCGAAATATAAACAAATGAGGTTCTCTAGTTTTTTCAATCATATTGAATTCAAGTGGCTTTCAGTAATGTCCCAAGCTATTATCACCCAAGCCCCGGGTCCAAGGTCCCTTATGAATGTGTGTGTGTGTGCACACTCCGAATGGTATTACCTATTTCCCTGGGACTCGTTCTTTTCTTTGCAGTACTTTAAGCTTTTGTTCTGCTAATCTTGCTTGCCACATTTTTATTTCCAACTTGTATGAAATGTGCACAAAGTAGCGTATAAAGGAAGGAAGTGGTGATAAGCCGAATTCAAAATACTTTTTTTATAACACATTTTTCAAAATTATAATTCTAAATCGCAAATTTGACCTTGACAACTGTAGGACAGCTTGAGTTTATTCATGAATATACACAAATCAGCAAATATCAGCAGCTACACTTAACATTTTTATTACCTTAAAACATTGACAAATACACTGATAACACTCATAAAAGGGGGATCGGGGGGTAACATAACTAAAAGTCTTTTTATACCCTTGCAGAGGGTATTATAAAATTGTGCGGATGTTTGTAACGCATTGAAGGAAGCATCTTCGACCACATAAAGTATATATATTCTTGATCAGCATGACGAGCTGAGTTGATTTAGCCTTGTCCGTCTGTCCGTCCGTCCGTCTGTCTGTTTCTATGCTATCTCCTCCGTCAGTTTTAAAGCTATCCTCACCAAACTTTGCACGAAGTCTTCTGGTACATATACGCTGCACATTTGTCGGAACCGGCCGGATCGGATGACTATAGCATATAGCTGCCTTAGGAACGATCGGTCGAAAAACTAGTCTTAAAGAGAAAAACTTTTTTGTTTTTTATGAAAACGCCTCCATAGTACGTATTTCTTAGTTTACTATCCCTTCCCATGATTTCACTAAGTTTGGTCGAAATCGGATGACTATAGCATATAGCTGCCATAGGAACGATCGGTCGAAAAACTAGTCTTAGTGAGAAAAACTCTAAGCTGCAAAGCTCCAGGCTTTAAGACAAAAAGTTCAGAATTTTTTTTTTTTTTTGAATTTTCCAGGAGGTAAGCCAAAGCTTCATCGGGTGTAAGTGGAATGGGGTTTTGTATATCAAATTGCTTTCTCGATTCAGTTGAGTATTCGGGTGTTGTTATGGTTTTTTTAAGAACAAAAGCCGTGTCCTTCTTGCTTTGATTCTTTGCAGAGACTGCTGCAGCATGTGCAAGTAGATTTGTGTCACAATTATTTTCATTTGCGAGCTCAGATGCCAATTTCCTTTTTAATCTTGTACCCGCATTCGTGTAAGATAAGGTTGGACGTCCCATTTGCTGTGGTGTCTTGCAGGTTTCATCGAGAGTAATTAATATTTTAGACGCCATCATACAGTATGCTTAGACATGAATCTTTCAAGCATGTAGTTACATTTGGGAAGATATTTATGAATGTAACTATTAAAATTACTGATTTTTTTGTCTATTTCCTTTATTATCTTGGATTCCACAGTGTTTTTGCTAATTTCGGTGTTATCCAATCCGATTCACATTGAATTTTTCGATTGTTGCTGCGCCTTATTTCGATAAGTTCGCTGTGACTTAACTCAAACGTGCCTATATAATACCAAAATGTGAGAAAAGGGGGACGAACGGGGATGAGTTTTTGGTTTGTGGCTAAAGACAACACTCACAAGTACAATCTGGACCAATTAGTTGCTTTCAGCATGGAACAGCTTATTAGTTATATTCCACGAAACACGCAGAACGCATGTTAGTTTTCTAAAAAAATACACATAAATTGGACATTACACAACACTAAATCCCTAGTACTACACATAAAATAACAATATACATTAAATAGTGCATACCTTGAAGATTACTTTCCATAATTTAGTTGAATTTTCTGGACCAACTTAACGCGTGTGGCACAACATAAAGCAACTAAATATTTTGGCGCAAATTTCTATTCGGAAATCAGCTGATCGCTAGCTCACTTTTAAAAGCTCTCAAAAAGCTTTGGTGGCGGGTTTAAAGCTTTTAATTAAAATTTTTATTATGTCTGAAGAAATTACTTTAAGATTAAAATAAAAAACAACGATATATTAACATCAAAAAATCGACTTTATGCCAAAAAAAAACGACATCTGGACCATAGTGAACTGTGCTTTGGCACTCGCCGCAGACAAAAAAAACCTTTGCATTTGCCAGAGCTAGAGATGGGCGTACATCGAAAACTACGCGGGACTCCGGAGTGACCAGAATGACTTAACATCATTGTGATTGCTTGATATTATGTTAGAATTAAAGAACTAGACTATTTTTATATTATTTGCAATTTAAACAATCCTCGTCTTGGTAGTCAGATGGGTAACGGGCGATATATTTGTCCCGCGACCATCTCTAATATCTCTCTCTCAATATTGTGTATGTGGGAAAGGGAAGGGGGAAAATGAGAGCGTCCCAGTTAGCTGGAAGAATCCAATTGGATCTAATGAGCTAGCCATAGCTGTTAGGTGATGTATAGGATTTCGTTGTTGGAATTACTCAGACAATATATTTGCAGGTTTAATTCATTTAAAAGGTGGAATTTTTGTGCAGGGAGGGGTCATCACGCCCTCAACGATCCAATATGAATCTTTAAATAAAAATTTGTCCCAAAATATTGTTGGCTATCACTTTGTGCAGCTGGTGGCCAGTTATTTTGGAAACCGTAAACTGCTGTACGACACTTCGGAAGGGCGGAAGACGCACCGGGTCATAGGTGGCTTTCCACAAGGCTCTGTTATAGGGCCGATGTTGTGGAACATAATGTATGATGGAATCCACAGGCTTAACACGCCGGCAAGAGTGCAAATCGTAGGGTTCGCAAACGCCATTGCCATCACAGCAGTGGCTAAAAACCTAGTAGAGGTAGAGGAGAAAACCAATGAGACTGTGGCACTAGTCACCGAATGGCTCGACGCGAATGGACTAAGCCTGGCTCCCCACAAGACTGAGACTTTCTTCATAAGCAGTAGGAAGCGCGTAAAGACCAACTTATTCAATCGAAGGAGGCCATCAAGTACCTGGGTGTAATGTTGGATCACAGGCTCACCTTTAAAAGTCACCTGCAGTATGTTGAGGAGAAAGCCGTAAAAGCCATAAATGCATTAAGTGGCATAATGGCGAACATTGGCGGACCTGGGCAACGTACTAGATGGATGATCTGCCATGTGGTCAAGTCAATTATTCTCTATTCATCGCCAATATGGGCCCCTGCAGTAGCAGTCCCATCATACGAGACGGATTCGTTTTGCACACACTGTGCGCGGTCTATTGAAGACGCAGAGCATGTCTTTTTTGTTTGTCCGAGATTCTCTGCAGAACGGGAATAGCAAAGCATAGGCATTGGGAGGCCATTCACAGTCGCTGACTTGATGGATATCCTACTTAGCTCGCAAAAGAATTGGGCTGTTATTTCCACCATGGCCGCAGAAATAATCAGGGACTGCAAATAATAATTATGAGCTTAAAAAAATTGAAGCCCAAAAAACGCTCCCAGAAGGGTGGGAAACATACACATATGTTATTTTTTTACGGTAAATTCGAAAACAGGATAAACTTTTATTTTCAATTTTTTAGTTTAAAGTTATTTTTAATTATTAAAAATGATTTTTTAAAATAAAAATAAAAAATAATTATTATAGTTCAATTTTTATATAAAAATTTAACCATAACTTTTATTTTCAATTTTTAAAATAAAAATTGAAAATAACAATTACTGTTCAATTTTTATAATAAAAATTGAAAATAAAAATTGAAGTTGAATATCTTTTGAACCGAAGGAGCCTTATCATATATCGGCCTTATATATATGATCTACGCATTTATACCTTTCAGTTGATATATAATATGTATGTACAAATGCCTTTAGCTGAGAACAAACAAATAAACAGTAAAAAACTTTTGTCTAAGTCTGTACACTCGATTGCAATGGGTCGTAAGCGTGATGCAATTGTCCGTGAATTTTTTGATTTTAAATCAGAAGAAGATGTGTCAGTGTGTAAAATTTGTAATCGTTCCTTTAAGGGCCAGTACTTGACAAATTTAAAGAGACATATCCAGGAGTGCCATAACGATGTCTACACTTCTGAGCTGGACCAGGTGAAAAGTGAGCCTCTGGAGAGAAAAAAAAAATTTGCAATCACAATGTCATCAAGCGAGGTAAAAAAAACCTGCGTGCAATTCGTGACTGAAGAAAAAGTGCCATTCCAGTTTTTTTTGATTCTGCTCCATATAAAACACTCACAGATCAAATTTTTAACGGCTTAGACATGAGTCCGATAACATCGCGGAATGTGATGCAACATGTCAGCGAAAAATATGAGCTCGAAAAGTCCGTCTTAAAAACTCGGCTAAAAAATAAGATGCTTTCTCTCGAAATTGACATCGTTTCCCGACACTCTAAAGGCATACTGGGTGTAAACGTTCAGTATTACCGAAATCAAGCCATTGAAGTGAAGACATTGGGTATAATTGAGATGCATCGGAGACACAGGGCTCAATTTGAGCATGGAAATTGAACACATTTTGGCGGAGTTTTCCATTTCAAAGCAGCAATTATATACTATCACTTCAGACAATGGGAAGAATATCTTAAAGGCAATCGAGTGCTTGAACGTTTACGAAGACCCCGAAAGTGTGATCAATAATGATGTCGAAAATGAGGAGTTGATGAAAGATATACATATTTTTTCAATTTCATCAATCCGTCTGGCTAAGGTACTGCATTCTGTGCCTGCTACACAAGTATCGGTGGAAAGGTCATTTTCTGCTCTTAAATTGGTAATGACCGATTTAAGATGCAACCTATCTGCAGAGTCTGTAAAAAAAATAATGTTCCTGAAATTAAATAAATAGAAAACTTAATGGGTGGAAAAAAACCACCAAGGCATGCATTTGTACATACATATTATATATCAACTGAAAGGTATTAATGCGTAGATCATATATATAGGCCGATATATGATTAGGCTCCTTCGGTTCAACAGATATTCAACTTCAATTTTTTATTTTCAATTTTTATTATAAAAATTGAACAGTAATTGTTATTTTCAATTTTTATTTTAAAAATTGAAAATAAAAGTTATGGTTTAATTTTTATATAAAAATTGAACTATAATAATTATTTTTATTTTTATTTTAAAAATCATTTTTAATAATTAAAAATAATTTTTTTAATGAAATAAAAAAAATAATTATTATTTCTTAATTTTTTTCATAAAAATTATAATCGTTACGGTCCCTGGAAATAATCAAATCCTAGCGTCGCGCTGAAAGAATGCGCAATTCAAATTCAAATCCTAGACATGGATCTAGTTGAGGCTTTCATGCCATCTCCCCCTTGTGAGGTAAGACTTAGCGGTGGTTCCGCGAGAGGAAATCGGAGAATAGGGGTGGTTTTAGTGGGTGAGGAATTCCAAGTTCCACACTTTAAGGCTTTCAACGCTTTCCACCCTAGCCCAGATATATTGAACTTTTGCACAAACTTATTATACTCTATGTACCTTTGGTACAGAGTATAAAAATGGCAAGAAACTGAACTAAACTAAACTAAAGGGTTTCAAATATTTGCCCTTCTATTCTAAACACTTTACCGTGACTGAAGAATCAGTAAATATTACGTCCAAAACTAGTAAAAATGCCAAAAAAAAACTGAACTAAACTAAATTTGGCAAAATGCCTTGAAATATTTTCATCTACCAACAAGTAAAATCCCAAATCAAAACAGACATTTTTGTTGGCTTTACCTTAGCTTTAGGGCAACAGGCCAACAACTTACTTCCCAACCCCGCTGGCACTTGTAATATGAAATTGCCTGAGTATGAGTGTTTTCGTGTTTTCGTGTTTATTGCTTGTGGCCGTGTGAATTTTTCGTATTGACTTTTCAGGTCAAAAGGCGGCCTGTGCGCTTAACATTTGCATAACAACTTAAAAACACACGCATACACTCATATAAGCCCATATAAATGCGAGTGTGTGTGTGTGTGTGTGAATGGAAGGGGGCACCGGTTCATTATGCATTTGTGTGTTTATCTCTGCGTTAAATTAAAATCACTCATACGCCATGGAATCAACATGAAAATAGGCTCTCAGGCAAAGTTCAAGGCTTACACTTATTGCCTTTGGCCATCCCTCCGCACCCTTCACTAATATCGGCAAGTCACGTAGCGGCTGATAGACAAAACTGAGGACAACTTGTCAACTACTTTAGAAATGTAATTTTCACATTCTGTCAGCATAAATTTTTCTTAACCCTTTTTGTGCTTGGCTTTAATTGAAAACTTTAACAATTAGCAGGGTCTGAAATGGAAGTGGTAGATGTGTAATGGGTAGGCAATTAGCAATTTGAACCTTAAATTGTGGGGAAAAGGCTTAATGGAAAAATTATAACCATTAATTGAGATTGCGGGTTCCCAAAGATTTTGTGCAAACAGTTTTCAAATTGAATTGTACAATTTTGAAGGAAAATGCTGCCGTCGATTGCTCGCCTGCTAAAGCGTTTCTGCATATCTCAGCTCATGCGTTGTGTTCAGCAAGCACCACGCCCGCACGTTCGCAGCCCAACCTGCGACTGCTCGACTGTTTCGAAATTTTTGAAGCACGCTGGGATGCGATGTGCTTTGCAAATTGCTGCCGTCGATTCCTCGCCTCCTCTGACTTTTCTGCAGCTTACCGATCCGCTTGATAATTTGGTTCTTTAGTTACTATAATTTGGTGTAGGAATATTTATGTTCTGAAATCAATTCATTTATTTATGCTTAGGTTAAAAATTGTATATATGGTCAGAGGTTTGAAGATTATAGATATATCTAACAATTGAGTTAAAAGCTACATTTAGTTTTCTCATGTCATCTGCATTGGAGTGTCCGAAGATTTCTATACCATAAAAAACTGTGGGTGCCAGATTTGACTTTGCTATAAGCAATTTAATTTGCACCGGTAGAAACCTTTTCGACACTGACAGTTGCCTCAACATACGTGATACCACACGGTTTAGTAACATCACAGTCGGACTTTGCGGAATGTGGTTCCCAAGAGAATGTCATTTTGCATATTTCTTTTCACGGGGAAAAGTCACTACATAATTATTTTAGTATGATAGAAGTTAAAAAATCTGTATGAAATGGTTACTGCATTCTTTTTTACATGCGCTTAGAAGGCAAAAAGTCACGTTTACATGAAACCGTGCCTTCTCTGGGTTGTGCTTTTGGCATGCGTAAATTATAACAATTCTTGTTCTTTCTTCAACAAAACCACATGCTAAAATAACTTCTCAAAGGTCTCATGGTTTCTTTTCGGTTTTCACGCCTTTATAAAAGCGAATGAAACTTTTCAGTTTTGGAAACTACTTCTTCGGTGAAAATGATTATGAAAGATGTGCCTTTTTCATGGTTTACGCCACGAGATTTATTAAATATGATGCCTAAGTTGGAAGCCAGGTCCTCATATCTAATCGATGTATTGTTAATAAATAGTTTTACTAGCTGTGTCGTATCTAGGGCTTTTCTATGTATATTTAGATTTTCCCTAGCCCATCTGCCTATTTTTGATAGTTCGTTGTTACAACCATTAATAAAGGGTGATTTTTTAGCTATTATCTTTTTGGCAACACTGGTTTAAACAGCTCACGCACGTTTCGTGTTTTGTTTCACTTCGAAAACATCTTCAGTTTGGTCTATAATTTAACCATGAATCGTCTTACAAACGAACAACGCTTGCAAATTATTGAATATTATTATCAAAATGCGTGCTCTGTTAAGAAAGTTCATCGCGCGCTTCTTCCATTTTATGGTCAGTTCAATCGACCCACTGAAGCGGCTATTCGGGCTATTGTGAATATATTTCGCACCAAATTTACATTGTTGGACATTAAACCACCAACACGCTTACGTAGAGTGCGAGCTGAAGAAAATATCGCAGCTGTATCGGCCAGTGTTAATGATGACCATCAATCTGTCGATTCGTCGCCGTTCGCAGCAATTGGGCCTCTGTTACTCAACAACGTGGAAAATTTTGCGGAAGGATTTAGGTGTGAAGCCTTTCAAAATACAGCTGGTGCAAGAATTGAAGCCGAACGACCTACCGCAACGTAGAATTTTTGGTGAATGGGCTCTTGGAAAGTTGGCCGAAGATCCACTTTTTTACCGAAAAATTGTGTTCAGCGACGAAGCTCATTTTTGGCTCAATGGGTACGTAAATAAGCAGAACTGTCGATTTTGGAGTGAATATCAGCCAGAAGCATTGCAAGAGCTACCAATGCATCCAGAAAAAGTCACAGTTTGGTGCGGTTTATGGGCTGGTGGCATCATTGGACCGTACTTCCGTGAGATGATATCCAACTTTTTTTGCCCAAGATGCAAGAGCTTGACTTGCATGACATGTGGTTTCAACAAGACGGTGCCACATGCTACACAGCATGCGCAACAATGAACTTATTGAGAGGCGAGTTCGGTGAACATTTATTTTATTGCAATTTAACTGACTTTTTGGACGATGCACAGTTTATGTTAATAAGTTAAGCTTTGTTTTTAGCTAAATCCAAAGTTGAAGATAAGAACTCTTTAAATGAGTAACTACTTAAGAATTCCAAAGTTGCCAAATTTAATTTTAAAAAATAGGGGAAAGCTAACTTCGGCTAGGCCGAAGTTTTGTATACCCTTGCAGCTTCCATTGATAACAAAAAAGTTTTTCTAAGACTACTTTTTGGACATTACTTTTCTAGTGGATCTATGGGACTATAAAGATGTCTGATTTCGATTAAACTTGGTGAAATCATGGAAAAGCATAATACTCTGTTAATTGCGAAATTTGGAGGCGATCCCATTTAAAACAACAAGTTTTTCTCACTAGAACTTCTTTTTCGACCGATCATTCTTACTGCAGCTATATGCTATAGTCTTCCGATTTTGATATAACTTTGTAGAAATGTGTCCAAAGTATATAAAATAAGTGAATGCCAATAAAAAGGACGATTTCATTAAAAACAAAAAAGTTTTCCTAACTCGAACTTGTTTTTCGACCGATCGTTCCAATGGGAGCTATATGCTATAGTCATCCGATTTCGACCAAACCTTGAAGAATTGTGTAAAAGTATATTAAATTAGTGTATGCCAATGATAAGGACGTTTTCACTAAAAACAAAAAAGTTTTTCTCACTAGAATTAGTTTCTCGACCGATCGTTCCTATGGGAGCTATATGCTATAGTCATCCGATTTCAACCAAACTTAGTGAAATCATGAGAAGGGATAGTAAACTAAGAAATACGTACTTTGGAGGCGTTTCCATTAAAAACAAAAAAGTTTTTCTCTTTAAGACTTGTTTTTCAACCGATCGTTCCTATGGCAGCTATATGCTATAGTCATCCGATCCGGCCGGTTCCGACAAATGTGCAGCGTATTTGTACCAAAAGACTTCGTGCAAAGTTTGGTGAGGATAGCTTTAAAACTGACGGAGGAGATAGCATAGAAACAGACGGGACGGACAGAGGACAGACGGACAAGGGCTAAATCAACTCAGCTCGTCATGCTGATCAAGAATATATATACTTTATGTGGTCGGAGATGATTCCTTCTATGCGTTACAAACATCCGGACAATCTTATCACCCTGATTCATTGGCGCTGACTCAGATGCTGTGTGGGTTGTGGTTTTTGATAAGCACGGTCTCATTTCCATTTGGCAGCTATATATTTGCCTGTTTGTCGAGTAAACTAAGCCAGTTGCGTTTTGTATTTCTTACGGAGTGGTGGAAAATATTTTGCAAATGTTTAAATTGTTTTTTGTGCTGTTGCTCTCCTTCAATTCCTGGAGGAATGGCTTATCGACTTGTGAGCATTTTGATACCACGGTAAGCATATGAAACTCATAAATTTTCTATCATCTTAAATTATTTCTGATTTACAGGAAACAGAAAAACTATGTGGTTCCTTCTGTTTTCAGGCAGTAAAACCACTTCTACAATTTGCCCACGAATGCCAATCAAATCAAAATCACAGTTCCGAATTAGAAATTCAATTGAAGGATCAACAAATCACCATTGACAGCTTGAAGAGCCAAATTAGCGCTAAGGTGCAATCCGAAACTAATCGGAAAATTGACGAAGTAGTAAAAAATTTACAAGAGGCCAAAGGTAATTAAAGTTTAGGCTTAACATCAATTTACAATTCATGTACAGATAAAATTAATCATAAAAATAATTTTGGTCTTAGATTTCTGCAAAGAAGCAGTCAAATCGAAGGCAGATTTGCTTGGATCAAAAGACGCCGAAATTAATCGGCTGAATGAAATTCTTGTATCTAAGAATTTAGAGCTTACATCGAAAAGTGATGAGATTAACAAGCAGTCTGATAAACTCAAATCTAATGAAATCAAAATGAACTCAATGAAGGACATCATCGAAAAGAAAGATCAGGAAAATATCCGTTTAGTGTCGCAGATTAAGACTGATAAGGAAACAATTGAACGACTAAATTATAATCTGGAATCTAAAAAGAAGGAACTGGATTCGTTTATCAAGTCTACTGCAGTTAGCTGTTTGCCCTTTGTGAACTCTACCGGAATTCAAACTATTCATCTACCCGGAAATCGACCATTTCCCGTCTATTGTGATTCTCAATTGGCCGGATCTGGATGGCTGGTAATTCAAAGGCGTATCAATGGCAATGTGGACTTTGATAAAAATTGGGCAGCTTATAAGGAAGGCTTTGGAGATCTCAGCAATGAGTTCTTCATTGGGCTTGAAAAGCTACATTTGATCACGCAGTCGCAACCGCACGAATTGTTTATTCAACTGGATGTTAATGATACCAGGAAATATGCTCGATACGATGAATTTCTAGTGGGCAGTGAGGACGAAGCATATCAACTGAAGTCACTGGGAAAGTATGAGGGAACTGCTGGCGATTCTTTATCTTTTCATAAGGGAATGAAATTTAGCACACCAGATCGGGATAATGATAAAGACAAGTGGAAACTGCGCTCAAACGGTATGGCCCTTGGTGGCATAATCAATGTGGTGACAGGTAAGGAATTATCCACCTACACTTATTAGAATAGTTACTAACACACTTTATCTCTTTGTTTTTAGCGCTCTAAATGGAAAGTATTCTAAGAATGGTTATGATGAATCATGGGAAGGTGTCATGTGGTATAAATGGAAAGATTCTCATTCCATTTCTATGACTTTCGTCCAGATGATGATCAGGCCCAGGAATCGGTAAACGCATGTACAACATTTAACATCATTAAAACAAAAATTTGAAAATAAATTTAAAATAAAAACTAATTGCATTTAATGTTAAAGAAATCTAAACTGTAAAAATTGAAGTCTAAAAAATCATGAAAATTGTAATTTTGAATGTTCAAGGGCCAATTTCACATCTTCTAGATAGCTGCTATGTGTCAGATAAACTCAAAATTTACTCTGTTATATGTTAGTTTATGTAACAGATAGTGATATGTAGAAGATGTGAAATTGGCCCATTAAGTTAATAATAAAAAAAAAACAATGTACAGAACATAAATAAACTCTTCTAAAACGTCCTTAGATTTGTATACCCTTGCTGAAATGGTTTCGCTTCTTCAACCACCCACCTCAAAGCTGAGTTCAACTCAACCTAAAACATTTAGGGGTTTTGACTTTGTCACACCTTTTAACATTCTGCGGGTGATGTTTTGAAATGCTGCCATCTAAAAGCGCCAAAGATATATTTTCTGGAAACGAAAGCATCCCAATTAAATTGTAAAGTTGGTGAGTAATGTGTGAATACTGCAATTTAACTGACTTTTTGGATGATGCATCGACAGTTTAAGCACACATATTAAGGTAGCCAAAATATGGCTTCGGTAAGTTGACGAATAAAAATGTTAAAGCCGCGTAAACTTCTTGTTGTTTATAATGTGAGCCCATAGGATTCAAGTGAAATGAATATACGGGGCTATCCTGGAAATCTCTAGAGATTTTGGCTTCCGTTGATTTGCAAATCGCTAGAGAAATCCGTCGGTGTCCCAGAACTTCGAGAGATTTCATTTTCTTATTGGAAAAGAGAACTGGTCCAATTGGGTTCAAAATAATTGTCCATCCCACAAAACAGGGTTGCATCACGCGCAAAAAAATTTTCCCTTATTTTAGTTTTGAATTAATTTAATGTTAAACGGAAATCTGTTGATTGTGGCATACGTTTAATTCTTCTTGCTAGTATTATAATTTAAGTTAAAGTCGTGTTACCCAAAATTAAAATGAAAAATTTAAAAATATTTTCGCGCCAATCATAAAGCAACACTTGTCAACCCTTGGCTCGTTTGTCGTTGACAAATTTCCCATGTGGCGCTACTGAGGCAGGCAGATGGCGCCACTGGCACGACGGTTTTGGCTGATATGGCAGCGTTCGGTTGGTTTTGTGAAAAATTATTAAAAAGCAAATTTAGAATATTAGATCAAATAAAACATGTTATTTATTTGATGCAGCCTATCCCGTAAAATAATGTAGCTTACATTTCCAAAACTAATTTTGCATATCAAAATAGTTTTAGAGGTGAATTTAGCAAAATCTCTACCCAAACCAATAGAAATTTGAAGCCAACCAAAGGAGATTTTGGAACTATGTTGGAAGAGATTTCTGGGACACCGCCAATAATGTCTTTATTCAAGTAATTGATAATCGTGTGCTCGCGTCGGAGATTCGTAGACAACTGACTCGCTCGCGGGAGTCGATTTATAAGGGATGGTACTTGGTTGCTTATCGATACATATAATTTAATACATTTCAACACTTCCCCTCAAATTTTATATTAATCAACTTCAAAATAACAGACTCGATTTTTCATTTTAATTCAAATTATAAGTAAATTTATGCCCAGTCCCAAAATACATTCATTATGTTTCATAGTTGACAAACCCTTTGTCAAAACATCTGCACTCATCTTCTCGGTTGGGATGTACTTGATGACGATCTCATTTTTCTCTACCAGCTCACATATGAAGTGATGACGGATGTCCACATGCTTCGTTCGGCTGTGAAGCACTAGATTTCTGGTTAATTCGCCAGCGCCTTGGCTGTCGCTAAAGACTGTAATGTATACCTGTGCCGTTCTACCTTAAAGCTGAATAAACAGTGGCATAGGAACCTGCACCAATCATCCAAACTTTCCTATAGCTCTTAAAAAATCACCCTTTACAATCGATAATATCAACTAACGGACGGCTAACGTATATCTGGACATTATCTGCGTACATATGGACTTTACAGTTTGACAAACTACTTGGAAGATCATTAACATACATAGAAAACAACAACTGAACCTTGATTCGAAGGAGAGGATCCAGAGACCACGGCCTGTAATCTATTTGTTAAGTAAGACCTGAGAAGTTTAGTTGCAGTACTTGTAAAATTGTATATATTATTCATTTTTGTACATAAAATATTATGATTCACGGTGTCAAAAGCCTTACTGTAATCAAGGAGGGTCAAGAAAACAACATTACTTTCATCAATCTTCTTTCTAACTTCCTCAGCTGTTGTGCAGCTTCTTTTTCTTCTGAATCCAGATTGCACATCACTTAGTAATGGATTGCTTCCAAGAAATTCTTGCATTTGTGCAGCCATAATACGCTCAAATGCTTTTGCAAAGAATGAGAGAATGGAGATTGGCCTGAACTCATTATTAGCTTTAGGTATTGGCAAGATTTAAGCTTTTTCCATATTTCAGGAAAAGATGAAGTGGTGAGGACTGTATTAAAAATATGTGTTATATGATCGAGCACAAAAGGAAGAATCTTTAAAAATATTGGAGTTAAGTCATCGAGGCCAACTGCATTTGATGTGATCTTAAGGATACTTTCAAGAACATCACAGAACTGTCACATGAAAAACTTAAACTATTATCACATTAGGGTTCGGAATTCAGGTATATAGTTAGGTAGGAGCCGTATTCGTAGAGGCCCACTTCCTTAGGAGGCTCAGTTAGCCTCAGTTAAGTAGCAACCTGAGTTCGTAGAGGTGCTAGATGGTAGGTAGAGGCCCTTGCCAGGTTTTAAGAGTCAGCTATGATCGTTTGTAGCCACAATGAGAATAGATGAGGATCAACTTCGTTGTTGAATTGGTGGTCTTTATTACGTGTGCTTCGTTTCACGTCTCAAACTAAACTAACTTATCCGCTAGACATAGTGTGCTTAGGCTAAGGAGCTTGAGCTTAATATAGTGATAGGCATTATACGGTACATATATTTATATATGACTATATGTTGCAAGCAGCTTCAGGTACTTGGTTTTTTTATAAATTGGTCATTTAGTTTGTTCACGTCAATGTCAGTCTTGGCTTGCGGTTTACTATTGAGTATTCCCAAACTTTTAAGATCTCTCCAATTTTGTCTAGAAGATATAGAGTTT
The DNA here is from genome assembly GCA_018904265.1 of Lordiphosa collinella. Classification (NCBI taxonomy): domain Eukaryota; kingdom Metazoa; phylum Arthropoda; class Insecta; order Diptera; family Drosophilidae; genus Lordiphosa; species Lordiphosa collinella. The sequence continues at coordinate 214,698 of JAEIFV010000485.1, forward strand.
CTAATTTGTTACTGTAAAAGTCACGCTTAGTGTTACATATTGTATTTGTGGTCAATTTACGAAGTCTTTTGTACTCATTTTGTAGGACATTCTTTTTATACAGCTTCCATCTCTTGTAAGCAGCATCTCTTTGGTTGATGAGTCGTTTTATATTGGAATACAACCATGATTTAACCAAAGGGCTTTGTAAGTCAATGTAGTTAATATTTTTCTATTCCGATACCCTTGTATGAACTACTATCTTAACGCTAACTTAGTCTTCTCTTTTCTTCTTCTAGTTACGATCTTTAGCACATAGGGCATCAACGCTTACTGCAGTCAAGAGTTTCAATTTTTATTTTTAAAAGGAAAATGTTCAGCTGTAGCTAAAGTCAGAAAAAGTTCTCAGCTCATTAGAATACACTTATGACGAATGATGCTAAAACTGAATAACTAACCACATTATTAATTTTTCAGCTCCAGGGTTCAACTCACGCTGCTTAGCTTATGAGTTAGTAAGTTTCTGCTAAAACTTATTGAATCCAAGATAATATTCCAGTTTGTATATAAACTTACCTCATTTCCGCTTCTCAGCAACTTCAATTCTTCCACCCTTGAAGAAAAATTCCCTGAAAATAAAAGACAAGTACAATTTCTTCCTTTCTTTTTCTATAAAATGTAGAATTTGTTCTGCTCATTTTATTGACTAATTATTATTTTCATTTTGGTTTACTTTACCTTTAAGTAGTACACAAATCAGATCATTTTCGTTTTAACGTTTTAAATGCTTAGACTACTAATTTGGGTTTACTAAATACCAATTTGTTGTTTAATATTTATACAGTGAGTAAAGGAGCTGCCTTCTTTTTTTTTTGTAGAAAAAATTATTATCACCGTTTTTTCTTTTCTGGTTGTTGTCGAAACTGGAAATTCTTATGTTTAATCTTCTTTCGTAGTATGCGCTTTAGGAAAATAGCCTTTCTAACATTCTAAGTAGACTAGTTTTGGTTTTTTTCTTGAAATTTATACAATAGATTATTGTTCTTGGTATTGTTTTTTATTAATTAGTTAAGGTTCGTGGAAAAAACTATGTCAAGTCAAAGGCAGATGCTTATAGAGACAGTAGTATACGTATACGGAATAACTGAAACTGGGAGGAAAAAGTTGTACAAATTGTAATTTTCTTAACTTGATACTAAACAGCCATTTCACTTTTATAGAAATATAGAGAAAAGCTTTAGTGCGGCAGTCGTTTTTGTTTTAAATTTGTTATTTGGTAAGTATAGATGTATGTATATATTTGTAGTTAAATTTCTATCATGAGCACAATTGATTTTGTTTTATATTTATGATTAATTATAATTCTGGTATGCTAAGGCCACATTTAATTTATTTATTTTATTCTAAATTTCATATTTCTTGAGCTCAAAGTAAATGAAATGCAAACGTTACTCATTTCAAGAGGGAAGCCTGAAATTAAAGACCATTGGACAAAGGTAGTTGCACACAATGTAAAAGCAAGAAAAACTGATAAAAAGGGGGAGTAGAGTAAACAAACCCAAATTGGAATTGGCCAGGGGGGGCACAAGAAGGAGCAGCTAAGCAAATAAAGCAACACAAAGACTTGGGGGAAATGAAGCAATTATGAGTTGATCAAAGGTAACCAAATACCTGATTTCAGTTTAAGGTATGTGCGTGTTAGTTGGCTACTTAAATTTAACTTTAAGAGATATCGAGTATCGATTTGGGCACTTCAAAATGTAAGAATAGATATAATTAATCTTGTTAGGGAAAACTTTAGACAACTGATAAGTTTCCTGAAAGTTGAGTGGTAAGAGCTCTTAGCACGGTCGCCATTTTTGTCAATGTTACCCTTACAAATGAATTTTACAATTTAATCTAAGGTCACCAAATTCTGACAAACGATCTACCAGCCTCCTTTGTGGTGTTGTGTGTCTCTGATTAAAGTTATGCGAAAGCATAACATGACCTCGAGCCAGCTAAAAACTGCAGGTCTACTTATTATAAAGTTCGTAAAAACAGTCACAAAAAGGAATAAAAACGCTCGGCTCGGCGTAGTTGTTCGAAACTTAACAAAAAAAAGTTTTATTTATAGCAACAAAAAACTCCTGTTTGTATGCAATTTGCATGTCTGTCTGTTCAGGCTGTTTTCCGTGTTTTTGCCCGCTTGCTGCTTTGGAATTCCCAAACAGTTATAGCGGCGCAGGCATGGAGAGGCATCGGGTTTGAACTCACAGCCAGGCATGCTCGCTGATGAGTGGGATTGGTCCCTTATGAAACAGCTGTACGATCTACCAGCCACGTTTGTGGTGTTGTGTATCTCAGTTTAAAGTTATGCATAAGCATAACATGACCTCAAGCCAGATAAAATCTGCAGGTTTACTGATAAAGAAAATATTGAGTATAATTAGAGAAATGTCCAATGTCAGGGTGCCAACTAGGGTTGTCAATATCGATTCGATATCGATATGTGGATGATTTTGCTACCCGATTTAAAATATTTCGATATGATATTTCTTGTGGCGTTATAGTCAATAATCGATATTTCTTTTAACAATGTATCAGAACAAAATTTGACCGTTCAGTTGATATTTAGCAACTGACCTGATAAATTTCGAAAAGTCCAATTGGTTTTGTATCGATAAATTGGATCGCATCGCTTCGATCAGTCCTAATATTTGATACCAATCAAAAATTTTTCTGGTAAGGTACCAACCCGAATTTTGCATTGGAATGTGTGTCCAGCAACTGACACAAGGTAAAGAGAAGCCATGAAATTGACACTGTGTGTGAGTCGACTGAACTGCTTTTGAGAGTTTGCATATGCCCAGTAGATAGCGAGGCGCCGGCTTCTGTTTAAATGCTTTCTGAAAATTGTAAGCGCATGTAAAGACGACTACTGGAGGTCTTTTGAGCACTTCAAATCGATTAATCAATTTAAATGTATATAGTAACATATCGCTAGAACCACTAACCCCACATAGTTAAATTACACCCACACAATATGATTCATAACCAATCATAAACATAAGACTCCCTTCCATAAAAATGTAAACATAAACATCCTCAATAAATATTGAAACCAAATACTGGTGGAAAACAACGACGTAAAACACCCAAACCATTGATCGTGGTTTCCAACAGCAAAATTGCTGACTTCTTCAAATTTCGGTGATGCAATCTCCCATAAACCTCGAAACCACAGAACTTTTCTTTGTTCTAAAAGTTATAAACATAAACTTAAAGCTCCCACTAAACTAAAGCTAAAAAGCTACAAGCCGAGGTTTGATGGATGATCGCATCCCTCAGTAGATTAGTTTTACATTACTCTTTAAAACGTGACGACACCTCGAGATGGTTTAGTACTTAGATGTTTAACTCACCATTTGTATTAGAATTCAATATAAAGAATATATTTTTATTTAAAATCAACTACGAATCCTAATTATATAGATGTTACTCAAAATACTTTTTGTTTTGAAAGGTTTTGGGAAATATTATTTGTTGGATATATCGATATTTTGTGGGTTCGTTATATCGACTATCGATTTTGCGAATTATGATTTTATCGATTTTTATATTTGGATTATAGAGAACCCTGGTGAGAACCTTCTGTTCTTAAAGTTTTTCAATATTTAAAGGATTAAAAATATCGAAAAGAACGAAATTTAAGCGGATTTTGCTGAGATCAGGGCATACAACCAGAACCGAAACCGCTTACAAAAAAGAAAAAACTGTTAAATTTTGTACGGTATCCGAGAATCGATATTTTTGGAGCCGAAAAGAACAAAAAGAACCCAAACCGAATCTTAGAAGTTTGCGGCCTTGCCCGAAGATACCGTATCTTCCCACCACCCAACATTTGGATGATCATTTTAACAAAAATCAATTAAATGAGTCTTTTTGAAGCACTTTTAATGATTTAAACGAGATAAGAATCAGACTCGAAAATGATTCATTGATATGCTAAAAATGTGATTTAATGAAATACGACTTGAAAAAGCGTCCCTTTTAAAAAGGGCCTGAGTGTAGGGAACACCTAAATTTTTCTTCTTCTGAATCATTACAAACCGTTCATAGCCAACAGCAGTATCATACATATGCAACTTCAAGCAGTGGGAACAATCATATCAGAGCTTGGAACCTGACAGGGAGCCAACCCTTGGTCATCTAGAAGTTGTTCATCATGTGCTCTCGATTCGCAGGCTCAGAATGTATGTTATTCGTGAAAGAGGTAATTGTTGCAGTGTTCGAATAGTTAAAGATTAAAGCAGAACATAGTCAGCTGCAGTGATATTATTCCAATTTGGTAGTGTAGTCGGGCTTGGAACTTGATAGCCTTTGGTTAACCAGAAGTGCCGTAGCGCACTGTCTCCGAGATAGATAGACAAACGGACGAAGAGAAGTCGACATCAGCCACATTGGTTTCACAATGTTCGTTCTAAATTATTGGGCCGATGGCTGAGCAAGACAATGCAGTGTGGCCCGAAAAGAGCGTGTGAGGCACTAAAGAAGTGAGACTCCACGGTTGGTAGTCAATTAAAGTAAGTCTTTAATATTTTAGTACAAGAAAAAAGTTAGCAGCTCTGTTTGTAAGCAAGATAATTAAACCATTATCTCTCGTTTGCTCTGTTCTCCACCCACCATTTACCTCAAACTATTCGTTCGTAACATCCAAAAAATTTGTAAGCATCATATTCCTGAGCTGTCTATCAGCTGTTTCTCGATACACACACGCTTTCGTTAGGACGCTATCGAAAGGCCGCTATCTATACAAAGTGTCGATTTCGTTCATGTCAAATTTGACAGGAATTTAGTTTCCGCGGTGCTAATTACCCGGCTTTAATCTATAACACGAGTTGATAGATCAAAAGTGGGAATGTTCAAATTCTCTTACAGCAGTAATAAATTTAAAACCACTCAAAGTGTGTGATTTTTTTAACCCTATTCGTGACTTCAATCTGATTTCTCTCTATTGATAGTTTCCCAAAAAGAAAAGTTGCAATGCGATAGTAGTCGGAATGTAAGAACAAAACATCGAACAAAAGAGAATCGAAGAGAACTTCATGACAGAATCTTTCCGTGTAAAAACGGACTAAAAATTATCCTGAAACCATTTTTAGCTTGAGAATGGAATTACAATTAAGTGTTGATTTTACGAAAAAATACAAATCAATTTTGTATTCATTCATTTCACAACTGATCTTTCAAAAAATTCATCGGTGTACGGAATGCTATATATTCCAGACCACGAAATATTATATTTTTGAAATACCTTTCTTATTATTTGAATCTTATCAAGTCTCTGAGTGCAAATCAAAGTCGAAGATGTCGTAATGTTTAAAGTTATGTTCAGCTGCCGACATATATTTTATCTCGTCTAAAGGTTGTGATTGATTGCCTTTTTCAGTACTTCCAAGCAAAGTAGTGGGTTTTTTCAGAATCAATGCATCTCAGCTAGGATTTTTGCGGCGCGGATGTAAGAAGGGGTTGCTTTAGTCATCTAGGCTTTGGTATAACAAAAATTAGATCTAAAAATATAATTTAGAAACTTTCTGAACTTTTTTCCACACCAACAATTAGAGGTAAAGTTTAAGGCTCGTTTTTTTAAAGTGCTTTCCCCAGAAGGTTAAAAAAAAGTATGAAAAATTTAAACATTCATCAATATCTCGTTATCTTTCAAAGTAAATTATAGCTAAGATAAAAATTTATTTACCAGAAAATGTAAAAAGCTGGAATAGATAAAATATGATAAAAAGTTGAAGAAATCGAAGTGTAGAGAGTATATAGAAAAGGAGGCTTAACATTAAACATACATACTTGATTCTTATAACATTTTCGCAATTCCTTTGCGTAATTTTTGCGGGAATTGATAACTCTTTTTGTATCATTCTAGGAAACCGTGAGCTCATTTAAAGTGAAGCTAACCTAAACCTAAGCCTAATAGCTGCATAAGCGTAAAACATAAGTTAAGTGTTAATCATAGTTTCTCATATACATACATATATACACAGTATACAAACAAACATACATGCGAGTGTAGCCCGTCAACACTCACTTTACTTTTTTTTTTGTTTTCCAAAGAGTCAAAGTAGCACAAAATAGCGAGGGATGCTTTATTCCCTGCTCCCATTATCACGCGACGTTGGCGGCCATAGTGGATGTGGATGATGATGATGGCTGAGGTGAGGGATGATGGGAAATGTGATGGACCGGAAAGCTCCACAGTGCAAAAGGCATCTGCTGCTGTACCAACAAAAGCAGTTGGCGCAATTTGTTGGTCGTCGTGGTTGTTGTTGCTGTAGTTGTTGTTGCAGTTGTTTTTGGCGTTGTTGCAGCCGCCGCCCCCCTCACTTCACAGGCAGCCCCCTGCTGATCCCTCCACTGCCGTTTCTTGGCACATCGCATCTGCATCAGCTGCAGTTCGCCGCGTCGTCATTCATCCCAGAGGCACTGTTGTTTCTGTCGCACATAATAGGTGAACTGTGTACACTTGCGGCAGGTCTTGATGCCGCAACGATAATTCGTTGGCTGTGGCTGCTGCTGTTGGGCCCCGGATGTGTCCGCTGCCGCCGCTGCTGTCTTGCCCTTGCAATACTTCAGGCCGCAGGGATACCAACCGATGCAGGTCTCTAGTGTACAAAGGCAGGGAGCCCATAGGCTGCTCACTTCATTGCAGCGCGTGGAGAGCGTATCCGGGAATTTTTCGGTAGCCGCCTCCAGGCTGGAAATTGACGAGCCTGCGGATTGACCAAAGCGGAAAGCAAGCAAAAACAAAAGGAGGAACATAAACATCAACAATTTTAAGTAGCAGAAAGGAAGGACATTTTATGCTTGTGATTTACCCTGGCAGAGAATGTTTAACCAAAGGATTTGAACTAACTGCACTGTAAAGTTGCCCTAAGCAAGAGAAGGGTTGCTTTATAATTAACCTAGCAAGGATTTTCCCACTCATAAACAAACTCCACACCAAAGCTGACGTTAATGTATGTTTTGTACTTTCTGGAATCGGATCGATAACTAGAATTTTTAGAAGTTACAGTGAGTTCTCATATCTTGCATTGTAATAAGTGCTTCTCTGCTGAGTGATCAGGAACGTAAGTTGATGCATCACTTGCTTCTTCTGAGAATTGCTTCGAGCTGTATCGGTTATCCAGTGTTTCACGTATCGCATCTTTTTGAAAGTTTCTTATCACGTTATTCAGAAAACCACAGAGGTTTTTTACAACTATGCATCCCTTTGGGTTTCTTCCACTTCGATTATCTGTGCCTTGAGAAATCTGGCATCCAAAGAGGTGGAGTTAAACTTGACCCAAATAAGTTCAACAACTGTATTCCGCATCTAGAACTTTGTTTAGTCTTTGTAAGGAACTATTTATTATTCCAATTTACATAGGAAAGGAACAAGATCTTTTCGTTCTACCGGATTCTTCTTAGCTTTTGAAAAAGATCTCGACTTCCTAAGTACCTCAATTTTGTCGATCAATATCTAAATCTGAACATCCATCTTCAGGAAGAAGCGATATACCCTCATGGACCTTAAAATGGTAGTAATTTGTCAGTCTGTCAGCACTTTCTCTGGAGCGATGAAACTAAGATTAATTTGATTGGAAAGGATGCTTCAAAGCACCTTCTTCTATCAAAAGGCAATGAATTTCACATAAACTTTACAACGAAAACAGTCAAGTATTGGTGGTGGCATTATAATGTATTGGGACTGCTTTTCGTGGCAAGGCATTGGCCCGATTCATCGAATCGATACCAAAATGGATAGACTATGTTACAAAGATATAATGATGACTGTGATGCCCCTTATATGGAAATTCCAGCAGAAAAATGAACCAAATCAAGCCTCATAATTTGTGAGTGAGGAATTGCATTTATGACTAAACTGTACGTGGGCTTGAACCCCATGTAAAATCTTTCAGATCAACTCAAACGAGAAGTCGGAAGCACGCTTGGGAGCAATTTCTCAGTAGAAAATTATTGCAAGTTAATATTCTCCATGCCTAATAGAATAGAAGCAGTTTGCAAGAATAATGGTGGATAAACAGGCTTGTAAATGTCTCTCGTTGTACAAACTTGCAGCTTAACAAAAAAAAAAGATTGATATCATCGCTCTAAATTCCGTCAAATCTTAACCATTCAACTTCTTCTAACTCTGTTCGGAAAGTTTTTTTTTCGGACTTTCAAAAATAAGGTATTCCGAAAAGTTGCCAAAATCGCATTTTCGTTCAAGGATCGTCCTGTTTAAGACTTGTTTGCATTTAAATCTGCCCTGAAATGTATTTTTTAGGAACATTCGGCAGTTAAGCAATTTAAAATCGTTTCAAAAACTGTTCTTGTTTTCTTCTTAAAATTTATTCCTCGAGTCTATCGTCGCGACTTACTCTTAAATCTGCTCAGAAAGTCATATTTTCGTATTTTTGAAGTTCCGGCAAATTTAAATTTATGACAAAGACTTGTTTTTTGTTCAAGAAACGCCCCCTATTTTTATCAAATCTTATCCTTAAGTTTTTATACCCTTGCAGAGGGTATTATAAAATTGTCCGGATGTTTGTAACGCATAGAAGGAAGCATCTGCGACCACATAAAGTATATATATTCTTGATCAGCATGACGAGCAGAGTTGATTTAGCCCTGTCCGTCTGTTTCTGTTTCTATGTCTATCTCCTTCCGTCAGTTTTAAAGCTATCCATAACTATAGCATATAGCTTTCATAGCAAAAAAGACTTCTGGCAACGAAAAAGAAAGAAAAAGAAAAATAAAAACCAACATTTTTCTACAAATTGGGTCCAATTGTAAAACAGCCATAATTAGCCTTTACGAGTTAATCTATCAGAGAAATGAGTTCCTAGTTTACGCTAAATTTGGTTTAAAAGGCTTTTGTTAAAAACTTGTCTAGAATATATCCTTCATTTAGCTTTAAAGATCTGTGCTGGAGAATCATATCAGTTTGAAATCGTGTCAAAATACTTTCCCCCCCCCCCGTTTGGACAAATTCGTTTAATATTTTCTAACCGCAGCAAACTTTGGACAAATTTATGAATTATTGAAAGCGGACTTTCATTTATTATTCGATAAAAATTTCAAAGTTTTAGATTTTTTGTTTAAAAGATACAAATGGTTTATTTATGAAAATATGCTTGTACACTAAATACTTTCTTGAGTCTAACATTTAGAAATCTTACATCTGTTCGAAAGGTTCTCTTTGAAGGTGCGGAAGTTTAAAAACCCATAAATCTAGGTGTCCAGTACTATTTGAAATAGCTTTAAGTTCGGTCCCGTTGGGTATTAATTTTGGTTTGTGAGTGGTATTAAACCTCAGGTGTTTGCTTGAACCAGCTCTACTTGGTTTAGTTAATCCTTAAAATATTGATTATTTTTCTAAAACTTTGATTCCAAGATTTAATATAAAGTTTGGGGTGTGACAGAAATGTCGAGATTTTCGTATAATCGATAGTTCTTTTAACTAAACTAGGAGGACCTTCTATGTAAAGTGTCAAGAATAATGTCTTCTACTAGATTATAGGAAAGGAAAACCATATGCTTTAAGTCTACTACTTCACCTTAAATAAATTTTGAAAATGCAATCTTCAAACATTCATGGAAGTCGAAAACAAATCGGACTTTGTTGCCCTTTTTTAAGATTTCACTTATGTTGGATTGAGATGAACGACAGACTAATGAGAATATGGGATATGCACACAACAATTAGCAACTTCAAAAGAGGGAATGTTAACTGATGACTGGCATACTAAGAGGTCGATAGACCATTGCAGTAGCTGTAATGGGTGATTTAAAATGGTTGGCAGCTACATAAATCTATCATCAAAAATAACTTATCGTAGAAAAACGATTAAAGTTCCCCCATAATTTGTACCGAACCGTTTTGCATTGATGTTTTCGGTTCGGTTCAGCATTTTCGAAGGGACACCGGTTCGTATTATAAGCTAAAATTAGTGGTTCGGTTCGAAAATCCAATCCCAAGGTCAAATTTTGATACTCCATACCAGAGGTACACATAGTATATTATGTATATATTCTTGATCAGCATCAACATCCGAGTCGATATAGCCATGTCCGTCTGTCTGTCCGTCCGTCCGTATGAACAAGCAGATCTCAGAGATGGTAAGAGATAGAGGTTTTACGTGTATAGGAAATATGTTTCTTTTACTTGCAGGCAGATCAAGCCCCCTCCCGCCCCCGCAAATTGGAAAAAACCTCATATCTCCCACAGTTTTATAGATAGAAGGTTCGTACCTTTTGGACATATTTAGCAATCAGGATTATTTATCGATCCGCCAAGGGAATGGTAAATATCGGATGACCGATAGTCGAGTTATAAGGATACCAATTATGGCAGCACTGGTCGCAACGGTGATGGGCAGCACTTCACAGGTACAGAGTATATCATAGTCGGGCTTGATCAACTTTCTTTCTTGCTAAAATTGATAACTAAATCCGGACGAACTATCACCAACTGAAGCTCCTATATTTGTAGTGCCTAGATTTTTCATTCTCTGCTCAGGAATTTGAATTGGAATTGCTAAGTTGCTGCTCTCACCTGGCAACTCGGCCCAGGCCTTTAAGTCCACATCTCTCACATAGGTGGTATCCATGGCCTCGACGCACAGCGATTGCAGATGTCGCGTTATGGGCAAAGAGCGATTCAATTGCACCCAACTGCTCATGGTGTAGGTTTCCCGGCCCTTGTCCTCCTCGGGCGTGCGTATCGTATGGGGATTCTTTTGACGCAGCTTGGCCATGGCATCCGAAGAGATGAAATCGCCCTTATTGAATTTGGTGGCAAAGCACATGACCTGATATTGACTCTGACCGCGTTCCTCCTCGCCCAAGACCAGGGCCTTAAGGATTTGCACCTCCTGGAGACATAGGAGAGGAGGAGGAGGAGGAGGCTAGTCTTGTTGCTGTAATTTTGGAGTGAAGTGAACTACTCACATTGCGAAAGTCAATGACCTGGGTGATGAGGGTGCCATCGGTTTTTTGGAATTCGAGTGTGATGAGATCCTCGCCTATGTTGGAGGTAATGCTCTCCTGGATGACTTCCACCGCCCTGAAAGCCCCCAAGGGGAGAGATAGAGTGAGACAAGCAACAGGTGTTAGAGGGGGGGAGTAAAATATGTAAACTATAAAGGAGACCATGAACTAAATTAAAGACGTAGAAAATCTAGTTCAACAGCAGCGAGAACAACAACAAAAGAGATGAAAAATTTGGCCTTTGCACGTGAACATGAACAAACATGTTGCTGCAGGGGAGTAAGGTGGGTGGGTGGGCTTGTTGTTGTTGTTTGCTCGGGGTAAACAAAACTGACGTAGGAGCTGCTGTTGGGCAGACATTTTGGGGCCAGGGACAGAGCCAAAACAATGAAGCAAGTCACAAGCAAACACACACACTCACACACACAAGGACACACATAAGAGGCTTTTCCTTTTCTTTATGAAAAGTAACAAATTTTTGTTTATTTTCATTTAATGTGGGAAACTCTCTTTGGCTCTCTCTCATCACTCTCTCTCTTGCTTACATTTTCGAACTTAAACAGTTCGAAAAATGTCTCATCTTTATTTTCATTTCTCCGCCGGCTCTGACTGCTGCACACGCACCTGGTTTTGTACATTAATCAGCAACTGCGCCTGGACCAGTGCACCTCCGTTTTGTGTGGCCATTAGCAAATTGCACAGCATAAACCATAGGAAACCGCGACTGTGTTTGAATTGATAAAAACAAAGACGACTTTTATGCTGTTTGTTTGTGTTGCTCTTGTTCTCTCTGTAATGGCCTCTCAAGCGCCATCTTGATTCTGCTTGGGCATTTGCCCCACTACGTAGCTGCGGCTGCCCCACCGCATTTAAATTCATTTTAACACACTGTGGCACTTGCACTTGATTTTTTGTTTAAGCGAATTCACTTTGATGTTTCGCGACGGCCGCGTAATTGCAACAATTTCGTTTGATTTTGGCCTTAAATTAGACGGCGCGACACCCACGTACCGTACACTTCGGAGAACTGAAAAGAACTGAACTATTGACTCAAAACAACGGCATATTGACTCGAAATGAGCACAGGAGAGAGCGGCCAGTTTCGAAAACAGCTGCAGGCACTAGAGTGACCGTATGGGTAAAATACCACCAAACAGGGTTGCCTTCTCTGAAGCGGCCAATTTAAATTTATCATCACTAATCAAACAAGTAGGGAGCTGTAGTCAGTGCTCCCCACAAACTACTCCCTGTCCCTTGACTTCTTGTGTTTTCATACACATATACACACACTCACACATACACTCACACTCGCTCTCTGGAAAGTCTGAAAAGCAGACATGTGCTCCAGGAAGCCTTCAGGGTGAAAAGGCAAATCAAGGAAAGCAAGCGGACATGCTATAACAACATCTGCAGCGACCTGGACTCAAATCCTTGGGGTTTTGCCTATAAGCTGGCTATGAAGAAGCTAAAGGCCTACAGTCAGTCACCTCCCACATGCCCTGCCCAAATGGAACACATTGTTGCAACCCTTTTCCCATCAGGAGTACCTACATACTACCCAACGCGCACCAAGTATCCTTGCAACAGACTGCAACAGCCGAGCAAGGCAATCCAAGGAAAGCGATGGATTTATGGAGCAAGGAGTACTGACTGGTGATCACACTGGATATTAAAAATGCCTTCAACTCAGCAGGATGGGATCATAAAAAATCGTGATAAAGCCTATGCCAAATGGAAACGCTACAGGATACCAAGCTTATACCTTATATTTAAAACGAGTCGAAGAGAAGTTAATAACTTGATCATCAAATCGAAAAGGTCATTCTATTCCAACAAGTTTCAGAGGGCTATAAGTACATCTCAAAGATGGAAACATATTAAAAACGTAGGAAATTGGGAAATCAAAGCTAATAATAAGAGATGATGTCGATGTAAATAACCTAAATCTTAATTTCACCCGACTAAACGTACCTGAGATTACATGTAACTCGTATTTGTCCGCGTCCTCGTTCAATAATTGTTCTAACTGTTTTGAATTTGAGTGTGCAAGTCCTAGTGATATTCTCGACTCAATTCGTAAAGTTAAGTCAGAAGCTGTGGGCCTTGATGGCGTAAATCCCAAATTTATAAAAATCTTACTGCCAAACCTTATAAGCCATATAACGCACATATTCAACACAGCGATTACTACCTCAACCTTCCCAAACAGAATGGAAATTCGAAAATAATACCAGTCCCTAAGAGTAAAGATGAATTTAGGCCGATCTCCATACTCCCTTATCTTTCTAAGGCCTTTGAACAGCTAATTGCTACACAAATGACCAGTTTCCTAGCCTCTAACAAGCTCCTGAACAACAATCAGTCAGGATTTTGTAAAAATAGAAGCTGTACTACAGCGGTAATTAAAATAGTTGAAGACATCCGCAGAAACTTGGACAAAAGCGATGTAACCTTCCTAACACTTCTTGACTTTTAGTAAGGCATTTGATTCTGTAAATCACGAAATACTCCTTACTAAGTTAGCAAACTATACAACTTCTCCCAAACTTCTATAAAACTAATGCGTTCTTACCCTAACAAATAGAAATCAAGCAGTAGTAGTAAACTCCAATATGTCAGAGTTCTTGCCTGTTACCCGTGGAGTACCACAGGGGTTCAGTTTTAGGGCCCCTTCTGTTTACAGTGTATGTTAATGACCTTCCCAATGTGTTGTCGAAATGTGAAGCCCATATGTATGCGGATGATGTCCAATTGTATGTTAGTAGTCCCTTGAGTCAAATAGATCAGTGTATTAATGCGTGTAACAATGATCTGTCAAGGGTTAGTGAATGGGCCATGAAAAATGGACTTAGCATAAACCCTATTAAATCAAAGTGTCTTGTCATTCACAAAAAGAGCCTGAGCACTGAAAACTTTTCAAAAATTGAAAAATAGATGGAGCACCAATATCTTATGTTGATAGGGCCGAGAACCTTGGAATAACCTTCAACAAAACATTATCCTGGCAAAATCATGTAAGTAAGGCAATTGGGAAGACTTACGCTTTGCTTAGGCAACTATCGGTTACTCAGTTCTTTACCAACCAACATAAGATCACTGATTGCGAAGTCTTACGTTGTTCCTGTTCTTTTCTACGGAATAGAAATTTTTTGGTAAATGTGATGCTGGTAGCCAACACAAACTAAATGTAGCATTCAATAGCATTGCAAGATATGTTTATGGGCTACAGAGAAGGGAGCATGTCACAAGCTCTGCGTTAAAATATATGACCTCAGCCTAAAAGACCTAATTAGTTACAGAGTTCTTTTATTCATGCACCAAATAGTCCATAGACAAAACCCAGACTACCTGTTTGATATGTTAGGCTTCACCTCATCCAGGAGAACCAACAATCTGGTTTGCGTGAGAAACCGGCTGGCATGTTCCGATAATCGCTTTTTTGTTAACGCTGTTCGACTTTGGAACCAACTACCACACAATCTTAAAAACTATCAGAGACGCACAAACTTTTAGCAATAATGTTAAAGCACATCTCAGAGAGCGGTCTAGACAGACAAAACTTATAGATAAATATATGAATTATATTAATTTAGTATCAAAATATAACAAAAACAAACAAACATTTCGTCAAATTCAAACATTCCAATTTAAAACAGTAATTGTAATTGTAATTTAAAGTTAAAAAAAAATGACAACTCAACTAGTGCAATAAGATAGGTTTATAAATGCAGCACTAGGATGAAATAATAAACTCTAAACTATCCTGGAAGCTCTTAGCACAACAGATGCGCCGCCTTATTTAGCAGCCATCATAGAAAGCTATTTGAGCGATAGAGTGCTCATGTATGAGACGGACAATGGTGTGAAGCGGCACGTGGTTACGAGAGGGGCTCCACAAGGATCTGTCCTTGATCCAATGCTGTGGAATATCATGTACAATGGGAAACCTCGGGCTCCATTTGCCAGCCGGAGCAACTATCATTGGATTTGCTGATGATATTGCGGTCGTCGTGGTAGCAAAACACCTCAGCGATGTGGAACAAAACAGCAACAGAGCGATTCTGGAGGTCAGCAAATGGTTAGAGAGCAAGGGCCTATCGCTGGCTACTAAAAAGACGGAGGCAGTGCTAATTAGCAGGCGTATATACTACAATTATATCCCGCCCCTTAATTAAGTACCTGGGAGTAATGATCGACCATAGGCTGAACTTCAGGGGCCATTTGGCGCACGCCAGCAAGAAAGCCAGCGGTACGGCAGCTGTGTTAGCTAGATTAATGGCCAATACTGGAGGACCAAGGCAATCACGGCGTAAACTTTTGGTCGGTGTAGTGAGCTCGACCCTACTGTACGGTGCACCGGTCGGGGCACCAGCCACGAGACACCCAACCTATATCCGTGCAGCCAACGCGTCTGTGCGCTGAGGGTATGCTGCGGTTTCCGAACCATCTCTTACGAGGCTGCGCTGGTGGTTACTGGACTACTCCCGATAGACCTCAAAGCACAGGAAGCAGCTGACCTATACTCGGAAGTACCAAGAATCCAGGAATGAGGAAATGGCAAGAGCGGTGGCAGAGATCGACCAAAGGACGATGGACATTCAAGCTAATCCCCAACATACAGTAGCGGACATAGAAATCCGGACACCTAGGTATAGCCTCTATATGCAAACTTTGAACGGGCTTAAAATATGTAAAAAAGGTTCAATCAGTTTGGATGTTTTTTCGGGTTATCTAGTAAGTATTTAGTATTAAAATACCGCTCAGTTTATTGTGTCCTAAGCTTTAGGTGGCAAAAAAAAAAAAAAAAATTGAAACATGTCGAAAATGACTGAAGCTGATAAAGGTGCCATATTGGCTTTGCGATCGGAAAATTTAAGCCTCCGCGATATAAGCGCTAAAGTTGGCTTTAGTAAATCTTCTGTCGGGGATTTCTTAAGAATTTTGAAAAAAACCGGAACTCTGAGACGAAATCCTGGGACAGGAAGAGAAGAAGACCAACGACCGGGAAGATCGTATTATAAAGCGCTTAAGCATGGCCAATCGATTCAAAACTGCAGAAGATATAAGATTCGAGTTTGTTCAGTGGGAAGGAGTTGATATTAGCACTCGAACAGTACGAAGACGCCTTCTGGATGCAGGCGTTAATGGGCGCAGCCCAGCAAAAAAACCGGTTTTAACCGTTAAAATGCGTAAAAAACGGCTACAATGGGCTAAAGAGCATGAATCTTGGACATTAAACGATTGGCGGAACGTTATATTTTCAGATGAGTCCAAAATAAACCTCTTTGGTTCCGATGGTATGTCCTACGTGCGACGTAAAGTCGGAGAGGTTCAAAAAATGAGTGCCTACGACGGACGGTCAGGCATGGTGGATCCCGTATGGTCTGGGGATGCTTTTCTTACTTTGGAGTTGGAGATCTGGCACTAATTGATGGAACAGTAAACGCCAAAAAGTACCAACAAATTTTGGACGATCATCCTGTACCATCTATTGAGGAGCATCTTTTCGTATGCCGATGAAATAATTTTTCAGGACGACTCTGCTCCTTGCCATCGTGCAAAATCGTTAAGTTATATTTTTTTAAATTCCTTTATTTATTGTATAAGTGATACCTAAGCTCTTAACTTTTTTATATTTTTTTCTTTTTTTAGACTCAAAAATATTTGAAGCGGGTTGGAATAACTTCGTTAGCCTGGCCAGCAATAGTCCTGATTTAAACCCGATTGAGAATCTTTGGCATATTTTAAAGGTTAAAATAACGAAGAAGAAACCCAAAACTGTAAAAAGAGCTTGATTCAATTGTGGAAAATGTTTGGTACAACGATATAACTGTTGAAACAATCCAACATCTAGTGAATTCTATGCCGACACGGATAAAGGCGGTCATAAAAAACAAAGGAGGTCCAACAAAATATTGAAAGCAAGTTTTTTAAGTAGTATAAAATTCCATTAAAGAAATACTGTTTTCAAATAATTTGTAACTTACTTTCGAAATAAACAAAAAAATTTTGTTTGAGTTCCTCAGTTTTTGAAAAAAGTATCAATAATTTTAATTTTAGACTTAAAAAAAAAAAAACATCACTGGAGTCGAAATAAGTGTTGTGTTGGTTAGCAAATACATTCGTTTAATAAGTTTCATACAAATTTTCTTGAAACACTAAACACAATTTAAAAAAATGTACGAAACGAACATTTTTTTGCCTGTCCGGATTTCTTTGTCCGCTACTGTAGGATTATGGCTGGACAGAAGACATGGACAGGTGACATACTACTTGACGCAACTTCTTATGGGACACGGATGTTTTAAATCTTATTTACAAAGGTTTAAACACGAAGACGACCCTTACTGCCCAGACTGTACAGGGTAGTCGGTCATCCAAGGTCGGAGATGCTTCCTTCTGGCTGTTACATACTTTTGTTGTATAGACTAGGGGATTTGTGCACATAAAGAACTTTAAGACAAGACCCAATATACGGACTACCTTAAATCCTTAAGAAAGGTACTCCACTCAGAACAATTTGCTCCTCAATAGGCTAACCATCGCACGTACTCTGCACGTATTTAGCTAAAATACTCAGCAACTTTACGGGCGAATCAAAATTTAATTTTACAAATGCGACCAAATTTAAGGAACGAGTCAACAATAACTCTTTATGTGACGAAAAACTTGTATTCCTTGATGTTGTCCCTGTCCCTGTACGCTCGGATACTGATAGACTTAACAATGGAGTTTAATTTTTAATGGTTAAATGTCAAAGAAAATACCCAAATTCCCAGTTATCTTATTTGGACTCCACAATAAACAGGCAGGACAACAAAATGGTACAAGAAACGGATAGCATCGGTAGGGTTAATCAACTTTAATTCAAAACACCCAAGAAACTTGGAAATATAGTAAATATCAGAAATGCAAATGCAGAATGCGGTCGTTCACAAGTTTTGAACCACCGCACATTTAAAAATTCTTATTTTGAAAATTTCGTTTGTGGTGTTTTTTTTATCTCATTGAATCAGAAAACCAACATTTCGAATAGTCTGCATTTTTTTTGACTACATGAATTCGTTGCTTACCGCTGTTTTATATGTATAATTCAAAAATATTTATTGTATATTTTAGATTTCTAAATATTTCAAATTTTGATTTTCCGTTATTTTATGCAAAAGCCAAATCTAGCGGGATAACAGCTAAAACAGTTTTTCTCTGCTTAACACCAACGGTCACACTGAAACCGCCTTGAAACAGCTGTGTCAAAATATGATAAGCCGAATCAATTACAATTGCTGATTATTTTAATCAGAGAAACCACAGATCATCTACATTTAATAACTTACATAATGACCCAGAAACTGTGTCATCATCGCCAACAACTGCGTGCCATATGGGATCAAGCGGTGCGAGCGGTGCATCCGGAGAATATATTTGCAGACTATCAAAAATTTGATTTGCGTCCGCAGGAGAATGGATGCATCAAACTGAATGGAAAATGGATGGACATAAGTGGAAAACAATGTCACATAGTGGGCTTTGGCAAGGCGGTAATGGGCATGGCCAGGAGAGTACATCAAGATCTGGGCAGCTATTCAAAGGGTGGCATCCTCAGTGTGCCCGTGGGTGGGCAGAAGGAAGGCTTAAAGGAAGATAAGCTGAGGATATACCAAGGAGCGGCCTTGAATCTGCCAGATGAAAACTCTTTAAAGGCAGCCCGGGCCATCAAGGAGCTGGCTGAGAACATGACTTCCCGGGATATACTTTTGGTGTTCATTTCAGGTGGCGGCTCAGCCTTGTTGCCTCTGCCTAGGACTCCCTTGGATTTGTCAGAAAAGCGTTTGATAGTGGACAAACTGATGAAGCGGGGAGCCAGCATACAAGAGCTGAATACGGTGCGCATCGCCTGCTCGGACATAAAAGGAGGACGCCTGGCTCAGGCAGCCAGTCAGGCGGCACACTTGATTACCTTTGTTTTGAGTGACATAGTGGGTGATCCCTTGGATTTGATAGCCTGTGGACCCACCATACAGCCGTCTAGATTGGCAGCAGCCACAGCCCAGGAGATTTTAAAGAAATATGAACTATGGCCCGAACTTAAGCCAGAAATACAGCAGGTTTTTGTGTCCGAAGACACGCAGGAACCCATCAAGTTGCCTCCCAGTGAGGTGTATGTGGTGGGCAGCAATATGTTGGCCATCTCAGCTGCCTGTCAAGAAGCAACTAAAATGGGTTACATACCACACGTACTCAGCTCTAGCCTGCAGGGTGAGGTAAACCAAGTGGCCAAGGATTATCAGAGATTACTGCAATCCATTCAACAAACCAAGGAACAAGGATTTATACAAGAGACTCAGCTGAGAGAGAAATATGCCTTTGGAGAGGACAGCTTTGTGGGATTTAAATTGAGTTTGGAGCAGCATTTGGACAGTCAAAAGCCGCTTTTACTCATAGCTGGAGGAGAGCCTGTCATAAAGGTAACTAAACATTAGTTTAGTTTAGATTTAAAAAACTGAAAATTGAAAAACATCTCGACATTTGAATAGGGTTACCGGATATTTTAAAAATATCTATATCGATATTTTTGACGATATGGAAAAACTATTATTTTGATATAAATATTTTAGGGTAAAAATATGGACTATTTTCCAAAAATTATAATTTCTTTAGAAAAATTTGGGACATTAAGATAATTTGTATGTCATTTGTCACGTTTCAAAAACTAAGATCCAACTGACTTCAAAATCTAGTGATCAAATCTCCAAAACATTACAAAATATCATGGCGGCAAACCATTGATATTCTGGAGAAGGTTCGGTGTGCGGTTAGAACCCGATGGAAAGTCTTAAGGTTCAGTTCTAAGACCGGTTTCTTTACTTATTAAACCTAAGGATTCGGTTTGTGAAAAAAAAGAAAGGTATAATTTATGAGAAGAAAAGTCCAACTAAAGAAGCTATAAAAAACATTAACCAATACCGGAATGGACCTCATTCATCATATGTGTAATTTAAACCAGGGACATAGCCAGGATTTCGTATGCTAATAATATTTCTCCACAATATATTAAAGTTCAGGGATGCAAACTGATCGGAAATAAGGACTCGCTCAGTTCACGCAGCTGTTGAACCAATGGTTCGGTTTTTTACATGGTTTTTGAAGCCAAGTTAACCGTGGTTCAATCTTAATTTATTATATATTTAATCAAATCCCGATCTTCCCTCAAATCTGCGCCTAAAATAGTTTTTCCGACCTTTCTAATTTAAGACAATACCAAAAATGCCAAGAACGCAATTTATATTCTTGGATTGGCCCAAATTTCTGTTAAAATTTAATACTTAAAGACTGTCTTTAAGTATAACGACTCTTAATTCTGCCGAATCTCAACTCCTAAAACCTATACTTAAGGATTAGGTACCGAATTTAGCTAAAAACTGTTTGGAAAATTATTTTCTCCGAACTTTCGAAGATAAGCCAGACCGAAAAGTGTCTAAGATAGCATTCCTATTTTAGGATCGTGCCTAAAATGCGCCGAGTTCCCGGCTTACCCTTAAATCTGAACAGAAAGGTATTTTTCCAAACTTTCGAAGGAAAGGCAGTCCGAAAAAGTTTCAAAAATCATTTATGTTCTTGGTTCGCTCTTTATTTTACCATATCTTAATTCTTAAAGCCCTTCCTTGATTATATCTCCGCGACTTACCCGTAGATCTGCTCGTAAAAACATATTTTCGGACTTTTTAAAGCTGCGCTAAATCCAAAATGATATCAAAAACTTACTTTTGTTCAAGGATAGCCCTTAATTATTGATGTAACATAATGTTCGGTCCGTTGGGTTCGAACGCATTATAAAGTATTAGCCCTGTTTCTTAGAGGTATGTATTAAATCCCAGGTTTTTGTTTGAACGAACTGTATTTGGTTTAGCTAATCCATAAAATATTGAACATTTTGTCAGAGAAAACTATTTTATATTAAGACGAGTTTTAAAATGTCAAAGCTCACCTAAAATGTCTTTTTTCTTTTCCTTGGAGAAAAATTCCAGTATTTGATAAATAATTTAGGTATTCACGATCCCCAGTTAAGCTGAGGAGTTGATGAATTGAGTAATTTTACATTTTATGTAAACATGTCGACTTGAAAAATATTAAAAATTTCCTCAATTCAACAACTCTACTCTGGGAATTCCTAAAGAACATTTGAATAGTCGAACATGCTGGCCTTGTCCTTGATTAAGTTGGATTGAGGTGAAGAAACACGACAGAATAATGAGCATTTGGTCTCTTTCCAGCTGTTAGAAATAAACTGGTTTGACTTAGAGGGACGGAAGCAACCTTAAACTGCGGTCTCTGCTTCTGTTAGGTTGTGTAGAGAAATACATTATTCTTTGTTTTTTCTCTCGTGTCTTGTTCGGCCCAATTCGCAACGACCAGTCAGACAAAACATCTTTCTTGTATGTATAAGTCCGTGTGTGCTTCTCAGGCTACTAATCTTAACGCATGTTTGTAAGTATGCGGCAAACTATATGCACTCTCTTATTCTCTCTCGCACTGGCACTCGCTGCACACACCAGATTATGCTCTCACAACCTTTCCAAGATAACATTTTGATCTTTCGGTCTTTGACAAGCAAACATTTTCGAGCCGCTAGACTGATTTGGGCCCTTTTTTGGGTTGCTGTCAGACCGACCAGTGCTTGAGTACAACAACAGCCGACTAACAGCGAGAGCGATAGCAGCACACATTCGGTTGGGGGAAGACCGAGACCTTTTTTTTTTTTTGTTGGTCAAAGCTGAGCAGACTGAAAATATGAGCTGAGAATTATTTAAGTACTATGCGTAAAAGAAATGGAATAAAAGAATAAAATCCATTAGCAACTTTCAAAGAAGGAATTTTATATGATTACAGGCATACTAGGAGGTCGGTGGGCAAACTAGTGAACGGAACCCAACCGAACCATTTTACTTTGTGGTTTTCGGTTCGGTTTATCAGTAGTTTATCATTCGGAGTTAGCGGTTTGGTTACAGTTTGGTTCGGTTCGGTTCAGAACTGGTATACATCCCTATGCGTAAGGATTATGAGCCAGTTGACAAGTGCTGTAGCGTAATCATAAGGTCACGTAACATAGGATCAACAATTCGTCATTAACATCTGAACTTTTATTTTTAAAATGATTTAATACTTAATCTTCTCAAGTCAGCTTTTCATTCTTCTATGACGGTTATTTACATGACAAATCTGACTGTAATTCTGAATCATGAAAGCTTGTTTAAAAATTTTCAGCCGGAATTTCTAGTCTACTAAACATATTTCTACTTTGAACTAAACAACTTAATTTCATTGATTTTTTTTCCCCCCAGGTCTCTGGTTCCGGTTTGGGTGGTCGCAGTCAGCATTTGGCTTTGCTTATGTCTCAGTCGCTGCATCGTGATGACTCCTTAAGAAATTGCCTCTTTTTGGCCGCTGGCACTGATGGCATAGATGGTCCCACCCCGGCAGCTGGTGCCTTTGGTCATAGCCATCTCATAGAAACCTACCTCAGCTCTCACACTCTCGATGAACTGGCTGAAATTATACACAATTGTGATAGCTATAATTTCTATAAAAATCTGGAGTCTGACCACCTACGCTCTGGTCATACCGGAACCAATGTGATGGATCTACATTTTCTAGTTTACCCTTGAACCCTCATAATGTCAATTAACCATTTTTATGTCTGTTTTTTTTAACGATTTTCCTGCTCAACTTTACGACTTTTTTCATTAACCAACGACAGCATAGAATGTGGTGTGGCATGTGGCATAGGCATTCCTTGGCCATGATTTCATAGCCAAATATCTGCTGCGCCATAATTGCAATTAAAAATGTAAATTGATTTTGTTAAGTTTTATTTTTAGCTTCGCCCAGTTGCAACTTTTGACCGAACAAACACTTTGCCTTTTTCCATAGTTTTTCTAATTGCGCTTTTTATTGTTTACTCACTGTGTAATTGTTATTGTTGTTGTATAATTATAAGTTTTGTACGGTGCCGCGCATTTGGCACAATTATTAAATAATCTCATTCGTCGTTGTCTGAGTGAGCTACTTTTTCTTTCCATATAAAAATCAAAAGCTCTGACTAAGTGTCTAGTTACTGGGAAGTCAATCAAAGACTGACTGGAGATAAATTAAGTAGGAGAAGGAATGTGTTCAATTATGTGTGACAATAAAACTACCAAAGAATGAGACCAAAACTACCAAAAGAGAAATGTTTTCTATATTTTAAGTTTCTAGTTTCTTAGTCTTTTTAAGCTTGAAACATTTTGCCCAGCGATTCTTTGCAGCAAAATTTTACCATCAAAACTGACGAAAAGAAACACCTAAAAAGTATGCCGTGCCTTAACGTAAAATCGATTAACATTTGACTGACGCTATGAACTAGTTTTACTTGATATTTCTCGAAGACGTAAGCGCACCTTTTGAAGTTCCTTAACTACGCTTGATGACGTTGAAGTCCAGCAAAATAGGAGGGGAGAGCAAACAAGCTATCCTTAATATCTCCGATGATTTTGAACATCGATTTAAAAATGTTTAGCAAAAGTTCGTCTTTGTGAGGCAAATGAATGTCTTTAATCCCATTTATATTTTATTATTCACTAACTGAATACCCGGCGCGCCCGGGTCCTTTGCATTGTTAAAATATGATTCTTATTAAAGCGTTTATAAGCAAGTTTCAACTGGCTGCAATACACATAAGACTTTGATATTAAATTGAAAGTTTAGCGTCGTTTGAATAAAAGAGAAAGAGTATCACTGGTTTGCTCTATAATAAGCTTGGCCAAATCTCCTGTTCGAACAGTACTTGCAAATGAAAACAGCTGTAGTGCTCTAAAGCACAGCTAAAACACACAAGTGTCTTACAATTCCAAAGTTCAAAATCGGCTACTTCTTCATTTATATAGAGGCAATTGTTAATGGCTGTTGGTGTGGCAATCTTACTGACGAGTCTAGATTTGTGGTACTAGACGAAACATGGTCATGCTTCATATCAATTGTTGTTGATTTCTTGAGGATTATTGAATTATAATCACTTCCCGACCTAGAGACGGCTAAACAAACACTCTGACTAAGATAAAAATCTGTTAAAGTATCAAGGACCTTTGAAAAACTATTGAAAGGTACTCGCACTCTAGGAATTGTCCGTGGTAGACCTTGCATCATAGTAAAAATGGAAGTAATCGTTAGGATATGTAGGATAGGATAAATAATGTTAGGATAAATAATGTTTGAACAAGTTCTGGAAGAAACTAAGGCCTGAACGCCTATAGTTTCCTTCATCTTCACGGATTTAAGACTTATTTTCTGTTCCGGATCAGATTGTTGCTTTGGCTACTAGTGCAGGATTGGTAGACTACACGATCAATGATGTTAAACAGTTCTTGCATTTGGACAGAGAGTCTCACAAATGAGGAACTTATAGAAATAAGAGAACATGAAGCCATAGATGGATTCAAGGTCTCTAACTTTAAAATTGTGGCTCTGAACATTTTTTGCGATTAAAAGGGGGAGGGGAGGAATTTTCAAGTCTGAAACAAACTTGATTTGAATCTGGTATACACCTAAAATTCTGGAGAATTCGGGTATGTAATATTTTTTTGATGAGCATCTGTGGTCTCCAAGGCGTCAACAAGCTTTCTGTTTAGGCAGCTTCAAAAATTCAATAAAGACTTGAATATTCAAGAACTAAAGTTCAGCAGAAAGTTCAGAGACTGTATTTAAAGTACATTTTTTAAACATTGATTTAAAAGGATCATTTGTTTGCTGAATGTCAAAATATGCGACATTTAATGTATTTACGTTCTGCTATCTTCTGATTGTCTGTTATGTGACATGGAGATTTCGAGCCATCGATATTAAGCCAAATTCAACAATCCTTGACAGTCCATTCTGTTATTGCAAGACGACAAGTTTTCACTTCGTAAAACATATACATACACGATTTTGTCGATTGAAATTATGAGTTATTTGTTCTGTGTGGTCCTTTGTTAAATGTCGCTTTAGTGCAGCGATGATCAAGAAGAGCGAGGACAAAAATGGAGAGTGTATTGTTGTGCCACATTAAAGCGACACAGCCAGCTTTGAACTGCCCTAATGGCGGCAGGGCAGCGAATGAAGTAAAGAGACCATGATACAATTATACAAGGTAGTCCACTCGGCAAAATCATAGTCCCTTAATATAAGTGCGAGTGAAAGAGCGTTGAATAGTGAGTGTGAGTGAAACGGCTACACAGTGCGTCAATTAACCCGCGCTCGGTGCTTGGGGCTAAAGTTTCCTTAGTTCTGACAAGAGCTGTAGTGTTTATAATTTTATTTTTATTAGTTTTTGAATTTGACTTTATTCTTTTTTTGTTGTTTAACAGCCATTCTTTTGTTTAAGCTCTTAAGTCTAAAGAATATACGTATCTTAAAATAAAATTTTACACCTAGCACGTGCCTGCGACAACAACTGCACAAAGACATTTTCTACTTGGCACTTAAGGGTTAAAGCTCTGGAAAAAAACCGTCCGCACACAACCTTTCAGTTCGACAAGCAGGCACGCACTGAAAATAAGGGACCACTAACCGAACGACTTCGGCAGCCAGTTGGACTACCCATGTCATTATAAGTAATCTCGCGGCCATAGTTAACGTAGCTTGCAATAATGCGGTGAAGGCCTTTGTATCATGGTTCATGGACGGCGTATAGCGTGTTGTTAACCCTCCAGAAGGCCCTGTGGCTTAAAATATAATTTGATATAACAGTGTAGATTTTTTTAGTTTTATTTGTATAGTACGAAACACGTGTTTGATTTTGATACTGTTCTTTGTTTAGATTCTTAATTCTAAAAAATATTCCTAATTTTAAAATAAAAATTTTTGCTGTACCAATATCAACATTTTCCGCGCCGCATAATTTTCGCACTTTTTGTTATATTAGAATCTCTTTCAAGTTACAATTTTTTTGTATCATACGGCAAAGAACAAGCACTGCTTACGCTCCATATGCCCCCCCCCCGACTTCCGGCGCCCCTCGGCTCCGTGTGCGTGAGATTAAATAGCCGCATTGCCTGAGGCAATGGGTGCTAGGTATACTTAACAAGGTAGCCGCACTTGCTCTCTCACCGCCTCTTATATAAATGTCAAAATGAGCGAGAGAGAGAGAGGGCGCTTATTTTAAAACAAAATTAAGAGGCAGAACAGAAAAATTCGTCCGCGGAGGAAGGCTTCGCTCGCGACGCTCACGTGAGCTTCGCTCACGACTGTTGTTCACAGACAGACACTCAAGCGGCGAGCAAAGAGTGCAGAGAGCGTGTGCGGATATCTTGTTAAGTATACCTTGAATGGGTGAACATCGTTGCTTTGGTGCAGGAACTATGCGCTCTTTTGTTTTTGCCACCCACTTGCTATTAACCAAATTAGGCCTAGTAAATTTTCTGCTGCTGATCTAAGTAGGCTCTGTTTCAATCAAATGCTTGTTTCCATTTTTAAATTTCATATTTGCCATTTGTCTTTAGAACCTTGAGCGTAACAGACATATTATTTTTCTTTTCTTATTCCAATTATTTTGTTTTTATGGATTTCTTTCAAGATTTTACTTATGTTCTTCGCTAGCCAAGCCAAATGATTAAGGGGGAGTAGGGTTTCAGCGTAAAAACACTTTTTTGAAAGTATGGATTGATCAAATTTATTTAAACCTTTGTACATTATTAAGCATACTTTTAACTATATTCTGTAATTTTTTCATGTCCGAAATATTGCAAAACAAGCCGGTGACAGAGCTTGCCCCAGAACGTCTTTGAAAAATACAATTTGCGGTGATCACTGTATCTCGGTCGAAAATTATCTTAAACCAAAAACCATTAAAATTTAGTCAAAGTATTATCAAATCCTCCCCGAAACGTTCTCCGATTATTTTTTTCATTTAAAAAATGTTTGGTGGCCATCTAAATTATAAACTGCGATTTTCGACGAAAAATTCCGCCATTTTGTGGGTGGGAAACCCCCTTAATGTAAAAAAAATTTTTACTAAACGTTGGGGGGTATTTTATATAGAAAATGTGTACCAAGTTTCAAATGAATCGGTTTAGTAGTTTTAAATGACAGTGATCACGGACTTTGAAAAAGTAGTTTTGAGAAAAACGCGTATAAACAACATATGCACTTATATGCGTATAGAGCGCAACCGCCCCTGAATTGGATAATAACTTCAAGAGTTTTTGCTCCGATCGACTTAAAATTTTGAGAGTATATTCTTGAAATGTTTAACAATAAGATAAGACAAAAAAAAAAAAATTCGATTTTTCAGAAAGTAAACCCTTACCCCCCTTAATATAAAACCAACTCTCACAAATTGTAAGAGTATGGCCAGCTTTATTTACCCAATTCCTTGGACTTGTTTTGACGGTTTGAAGCTTGTTTAACAATATTTTGCCAAAACTCCATTTTCTGAAAAAACCATCACCATATTTCTCCAGATTCCTCACTTGATTCTTCAACACTTTCCTCATTGTCTTCATTTATTGCAATGTCCTTTTTTACGTTGGTACTCAACTTGCTTAATCACCTGGGCAACCATCGCATTGGGAAGGTGTTTAAGCTTTAAACTTATTCGGTTTCAAAGAGATCGTGCGTTGGTTTTGACCGTCCAAAACCATGCTAAGCTCATAACATTTTTAAAATTCATCTTGCTTAATCATTTTGTTAGAATATGCAACATTTGAACTCCCCCCCCCCCCCACGCATTTTCCGTCCATTGATTTTTTAAAATATGAGAAAAAAAAGTTTGGTTTGGTAAAAAGCTTTTTATCATTTTGGCTTTGGCACATTCCAAGTTCTGCAAGATTATCTGCTGCATTAAAAATTGCGATGAAATCTTTAGGGAACCTGGGTGCTTTCAGTATTGCACCAGCTTTTGGCCCGCAAGTGCCTCTTCATATTTGGAAATGAGACTACTTCAAGCTGATCCAGTTAGAAATTCCAAGCAAGAAAGATAAGCTTTTAAGCTCTGTCCGTTTCTGAATTTTCACAGTTGCCACTGGCAGCTTTTTCTGCTCATTGCCGACCCCCGAATAAACAATAAACTCTTAGAGTTTTTCATAGTTGATTTTAATTGTAGCTTTACACACACACTACCAATTTGCTGTTTCTTGAAAAGTAATGAAACTTTCTTCATTCTCCATCTTCCAATCTAATTGAATTGACTGCCCCCACTTAAGCTATCTTCATTTAGTCAAGGGCCTGAGGCCCACGTTCAGATCTCTGCGAAAGCGATTGAAATATTTCCGTTTCCGTTTTGGTCTTTCAGTTTGGATGCTGCTGCCATCAGCATCTATTTATACATGTTTAACAGTTATGGCACGCCACCCCAGCCCCCCCTCCCCGGAACACATGGATGGACCAGATGAGTGTGGAATGTCGCGTCAATTTTGTCTGGCCTGGCAGCTTTACACAATCATGACTGGAGCAAAGATGCGGCCATCGAGGTGAGTGCAAGTGTCGCGTTGATTTTATTAAGCACTGGAGCGAGACAGAGACAGCGGCAGCGACGGTGACGGCCTCCGGAGCAACGCGTGGCAGCTGATGCTAATTTTGTACTCCATGGAAATATTTAATTAACGATCCCCGATTCGATCGTATCTCGATTCCGATCGCTGTGGTACATAGAAGCTGCGTAGATCTTGACATATGACATCACACAACATCACACCCGGCGCTGGGGTTGGCACTGATCTTTGCCAGACAAACTGACGGCACTTATCGCGCACCATACGCCGCGTGGCCCAAAATGCGAACAATTAAATTTTTGTCTCTTTTTGTCGTTTGTGTTTAATTTTGTCTAGACAATGGCAAAGTTCAGTTCGTACACACATTTCTATATAGACAAAGTTCAATTAACGCTTGTGTCACATGGTTTGTTGCTGTATTTAGTTGAGGGCAAGCTAAAAATTAAAAGAGCAAACATTTTGCATATTGCTTGGAAATCTGCCTGATGATGATTCATTGTTAATCACCAAAATGGAGATATTTTTAATTTAAAGCATCTGTTTGCAGGAGGGGGAGGTGGGGAGGAGGAGGAGAAGAGCTTCCCTTGAAAAGACGCTTTTATGATGGGTACAGTGAACTTTCTTTTCGACAAGAGTCATTAACTGAACCGAAAATGGATGGATGAATGAATTGGGATAGTCTCAGCAGAACATACGCAAAGCTTATGTTAAAAGTGTACCCAGGGTATTTCTCAAATTTACCTGACTGTTTTCAGGCAATTTGTTGCTAATGTCAGCTAAAATTATGCAACTTATAAGGACTTTTCCTAATTCTACCAGAAAAACTGTGGCCAAAAATTTATGCGTTTAAGGAGAACATGCCAAATAACCATATAACTGAAAGACTTAAAAGCTCACGTATAGATGTTTTACGTGTGGAAATTAAAGCAAGGATTATATTAAAAACTGGTCAAGCCAAAACAAAAAGAAAA